>PVIC010003208.1:0-70617 GCA_004025085.1 Thryonomys swinderianus
CGGTATCTTTTCTCTGGTATGAGAATCTGAAGATATAAATGAGTTCTAGAATGTATATTGTGAAATAGAAACTATTCAAAGGGAACAGGGTAGGGATAAGTAATGAGGGGTAAGAAAATGAAGTGAAAGCATATGTACAGGGAGTGGGGGTTCTAGGGTGGGTAGGGCAATGGGTGAAAATGAGAATGAAACTCATATACCGGTACAAATTCCCAACGTTGAGTGTGATCGTGTTATGTGTAAAAAATGTACCAATAAAGAATTCAGTTTTAAAAAGGGAGCCGAGGACGTAGCCCAGTGCAAATACCCTGGGTTCAGTACACAGCACCACAAAAATTATTTTAAAATATCATGGAGTAAAAAGACATGAATGTTACTGAACAGTTATGCGACAGCCCCGCTGCTGTCAACCTCGACTCATTCCAGAGCTTTGTGGATTCACTTGCACGTTAGTTTATGTGCATAAATACAGGGTAGAATTTCAGTTAAGTATGTGACTGTTCTCTATAAGCAAACTTAAGTAGTCTTAATTTTTCTTTGGGCAGAAACATAATCTGAGCAAATTTTTATCTTTGTAGCACTTTTTCCCAGTCTCTCAGTTGCACTGGGGATCCCAGCTCCTGTATCGCAGGAGGCCATCTGAACTCTTCGCGTGATAGCCGTGACCCCATCTGACCCTTAGTTGTGAGGTCCGGCTTATGAACAGCGGGGACTCTGCAGATTGGATGTAGCTACTTTATCTCTCAGGAGCTTTGTTTTCACACCTGTTAGGCTGCTTCAGAAATCGGGTGGGGCCCCTAAGGTTACCCCGGTGCTGCTGCACTTGCCTCCGGCAGGGGGCGCTCCGCATCCCGTTCTTGTTCTGAGAAGCTGCCTGCTTGGAAGGGTGGAGAGCAGCCCTGGCGGGTGTCACGCCACACGGATCCCTCAGATACAGATACGTAAATACCGCATCTTTTCTCTGGTATGAGCACCTGTAGATGTGAATGAGTTCTAGAATGTATGATAGATTTTGTAAAATAGGAAACATTCAAAGGGAATGTGGTGGGGGAACATAATGACGGGATGGAATAAATATGATTTGGAAAGAACAAGACATAGCATGTATATAAGGGGTGCGGAGTTGTGGGATGGGTAGGGATGTGCGTAAAAAATGAGAATTAACTCGTGTCATATACTGGTACAAATTCCCCAATACTGAGTGTGATTGTGAGCTGTCTATAAAATATACCAATGAAGAATTCAATTTAAAAAATACAGGTAGAGAGTGATCACACCTTTCCCTCCCTTCCGTCTCTGACACAGAATCTGTCTCAGGTTATATTCTAACCATTTCTTTCCTTTCTCTGATACTGTCAGGGATGCATTTCTTCCGATGGGTCCCGTCTTCTGCCAGTTCTTCCAGGGCTCAAAAGTCAAGACCGTAATGTCTGTTTTCTGCCGTATCCTCTCTCCTTGTGCCACTGACTTTGAGATGCCAGCTGGCCAAGCAGAAGGATCCTGGGCAAAGAAACAGTAGAAAAATTACTTTGAATCTGACACGTAACGTGAATTTGCTATCACTGGTTTATTAGTGTCTTTAAAACTAAATTCCAGGGCCAGAGATTTAGCTCAGTGGTTCTGGCACCTGCCTCGCAAGCGCAAGGTCCTGAGTTCGATCCCGGTGACCACGTGGAATGCTGGGCGTGGGTGACTCACGCCCACCAGCAATCAGTACCACATACCACAGTGCCGGGCGTGGTGGCTCACGCCTGTCATCCCAGCACTCGGGAGGCAGAGGCAGGAGGATTGCTGAGTTCGAGGCTTGCCTGGGTTACATAGTGCACTCAGGGCCAGACTGAACTACCAAGTGAGACCCTGTCTCAAAAAACAAAACAAAACAGAACACCCCTAAGTTCCAGCCATTGGCTAGCCAGTTTAAATTTTGTCTATCATTTTTCATTTCGCCTTTTTTGCCACAGGGTAGCATCTGATAAGTAAGTGCTGTGAGGAGGGCGGCACCTGACTTCACGTTGGTGGGAGGAAGGCCTTCGGGGCTTCTCTGTGCCTTCCGAAATCTCCGACCCCTGCCGGCGCCTCTCTCTGCCCCCGGGCCCGGGCCGGAGGATAAAGCCACACCCAGGCGCGGACAGTCTGTTCACTTGATCTTTGTTAGGGCGCAGTCCTCCCAGGTGACTCAATCCCGTCTTAGTTCTGCCCTCGTCTGTGTCCCTAGAAGCTCCGGAAATCCCGCAGTAGGCCCCAGTCCTGATCATCTGCCCCCGACCCCAGCACGAGCGTGATCCTTCCTTCGAGCCCCCGGACCCCCGACAGCACCCTCAGGGCAAGCCCACAGCCGCGTCTGCGCGTCCGCGTCCCTCTCGGTCTCCTGGTCACAGTGAGGCCTGTGCGCTGCTGACACGTGAGTCCCCCCCGTCCCTCTCTAGGTCTCGTTACTTTGTGTGTTCCTGCAGTCAGCTTACATTTCATTTATTCACTCCATGGGTAATTATTTTTCTACCTAAAAACTTCAGTGTTTAATTTTAAATTGACACAGAAAGCAAACATCACGTGTGTGTGGGAGGGCGGTTTCAGTACCGATACATGTTGCATAATATTTGAATCAGGATAAACCTATATATTTCCTCAAATGTGTATCATTCTTTGGTGAAAACACTTGAAAACCCTGTAGCTTTTTGAAATGCACAGTACATGAATATCGATTTTCACTGCACTGTGCCCTGGCAACAGCATCACTACTGTTGCTGTGATTTGGTATCCGCCGATGGACCTTTCTCCACGCCTCACTCTGCTTCATCTCCGGTAACCGCCTCTATGCTTTCCATTTTCTTTGAGATCCACTTTTTTACATGCTCCACACGAGCAAGATCATACCATGTTGTCTTCCTGTGTCTGTCATCATTTCCCTGACGTGGTTTCTAGTTGCAGCCGTGTTAGCCCGAGTGACAGGCTTCTAGCTATCCTTCTGTGCTCGCTGGTCCTGGACCGAGTGTATGTACCACAGCTTCTCTATCTGTTCAACAGCAGATGAAGTCTCTTGGCTATTGCTTCTGGTGCTGAAGCGAACATGGGCTGTGGATGTCTCTTCAACCTACTGGTTTCATTTCCTTCGGATCAAAATCATGGCAGGATTGCTGTTACCATGTGGATAATCTATTTTTAATTTTTGAAACCCTCCATACTGTTTTTGGTCATGCTATACTGACTGACATTCCTACCACCGTCCTTGCCCTTATTGGAATGAAATACCATATTACGGCTTTGACTTGTAATCCCAGGTAATTGCTGATGCCAAGCATGGCTTTGTGTACTTGTTAGCCCTCTGTATGTCATCTTTGTTAGAAATGTCTATGTCTATTGATCTTTTATTAATCAAATTTTCATCATTTCTCTGTAGGGATTTAAAAATTACGCATTGTGAATATTAATTTCTGTGAGAGGTCTGGTGAACCAGTATCTTCTTGTATTCCACAGATTATCTGTGAACTGTTGAGTATTTCCCTTGCAGAGCAAAAGATTTTGTAAAATTTTATTTTTATTTTTATTGCAGTACTGGGGATTGAACTTGGGCCCTTGTGCATCCAAGACTGGTGCAGTACCACTTGCACTAAATCCCCAGCCCTCTAGATTTTTATTTTGATGTGACCCCATCTGTCTAGTTTTGCTTTTTGTTTTCTATGCTTTCGGGGTGTTCTACACAATATCCTTTCTCTTCCAGCATCCTGAAGCGTTTACTCTGTTTGCTTCCAGTATTTTGATAGTTTCGGTCTGATGTGACTGAGATCCAGAGCTTGCGTTGGTCAGCATTTCATCACCATGAAAAATACCCGAGGGAAGGAGTTTAAGGACGGAAAGGTTTCGTTCGGCTCCTGGTTTCAGACGCCGGTGTCCACAGTGACTGGCTCCACTGTGTTCGGGTCTGAGGTGAGGCAGAACCCGGTGAGGAGGAGGGTGACGGAGGAGGGCCGCCCACGTCTTGGGAGCAGGAAGAGGAGAGAGGAAGACAGCCTGTGCTGGTGGCTTCTCTCCCTCTGCTGCTAGGGAGGCCCTGGCCGTGGGGTGCTGCTGCGGGGTCCCAAGTCGGTAGTGTCACAGACACCCAGAAGTGTGCTTTACAAATTTCCTGGGTGTTTCTCAACTCAAGTGCACAATTAGGATTCGTATCACAGAGATCTAGTTTTTAGACTCCTGGGGATATTTATCTCATTTTTCCAGGACTGTTTCCTGAGCATATCTTCTTGAATGTGTGTTCTTAGCACCCCTTAGAAAAGAGCCAGTTGTGGATGTGTGGTTTTGCTTTTAAAGCTCTTTATTCTGCTCCATTGACCTGTTTTTTTTTATTGTAATACTACATTGCTTTGATTACTCCAGTCTTGAAGTTTATTTTTTAAAGTCAGGAAATATAATGCCTCTTGCTTGGTTTCTTTCACTCAGAATGGTTTAGATGACCTGTATTTTTGGTGTGGTTCTATGTAAATTTTAAGATTTTTCTTTAGTTGATTAGTGTTAATTTTTTTTTTTTTTTGAGATAGGGTCTCTCTCTGTAGTTCAGGCTGGCTCTGAGCTCACTATGATGTAGCCTAGGCAAGCCTCGAACTCACAGCAGTCCTCCTGCCTCTGCCCCCTGAGTGCTGGGATTACAGGCATAAGCCACCATACCTGGCTGTTACTGGTATTTTATAAGGATTGCATTGCTTCTGTAGATTGCTTGACTAAAGACAATTTATTCTTTGTGTTCTCTTGAATTTATTTTATCAGTATATTATAGTTTTCATGCTAGACATCTTTCATCTCTTTTTGTTAAGGTCATTATTGTTTTGGTAGTTACTGTCAATGGGACTGCTTTCTTCATTTCTATTTCTGGAATTTTGTTGGCATACGGCAATCCTGTTTTTTCAGGATGTTGGTGTTCTGTGTCCTATAACTTTGCTGAGTTTGTTATTGTTTGCTGGAGACTTTGAGATTTTGTTAGAGATCATATCTGCAAAAATGACAATTTGACTTCCTCTGTTGCGATTTGAATTCTGTTTCTTTCTCTGGCTAGAACTTTCAATATTGTGTTGAATAAAATTGATAAAAATAGGTCTCACTGTCTTATTCAGCTCACAGTCTTCCTTCATTCACTGTGCTACTAGCAATTGCATACCATGTCTACTGGGCCTGTACGTTAAATCAACCTGCACACTGGGGATGAATTCTACCCGGGCAGTGAACAACCACCTGTTAGGCTGTTGTATTCAGTTTGCTAGTGTTTTGTTAAGGAATTTTTCTCATTGAATGTTGACCTATCGTTTTTGTCATTGTATCGTCTCTGCCTGGTTTGGGTATCAGAGGAATGTCCGCCTGATAGAATGAGTTTGGAAGAGTTTCCCCCCTTTTTGTTTTCTTGGAATGATATTTGGATGTTTGGTAAAATTGAACAGTGAACCTTTCTGGCCCTGGGCATGTCTTTGATAGGCATTTGTCTTTCTAATTCCAATCTCTTTATATGTTATTGGTGTGTTGAAGTTTTCAGTTTATGATTCCATTTCGGTAGGCTGTGCTTGTCCAGACATTTGTCTGTTTCTTCTAAGTTATCAAATTTGTTGGGATGTAGTTGTTGATAATTGCCATCATTGTTTCTTGGTGTATCTGTAGTGTGAGTTGTAATGTCTCCTTTTGAATAGATGTTACTTGAGTATTTTTTTAGGTTAGCAAAAGATTTGTTAATTTTATTTTTTCAAAAGCTCCTTTGCATTGATCTGTCATAATTTTCTTAGTTATATTTCATTTATTTTCTGCTCTGTATTTATTGCTACTTTCCTTCTGTAATATTGAATTTGGATCATTCTTACTCTGTTCCCTTGGGAGAAGTGGTATGTGGGCATTGATTTCTATAAAGTTCCCTCTTGATGCTGCCTTTGCTGTGTCACATAAATTTTGTTTTTCAATTTTTAATTGTTTTGAGAAATTTTAAAAATTTCCGACTTGATTCTTAAAGGGTACATAGTTCAATTTCCCTGTATTCATATCATTCCAAAGTTTTATCTTCCTGAGTTGTAGTTTTATTGCGTTGACAGAGACACTTGCATGGCTGCAATTTTTTCACACATTTGGTGAGACTTGCTTTGTGATCTATCATGTAAACTGTCTTTCAGAATATTCTTGGAGCTACTGAGCAATTTACATTCTGTACTTTTGTTTGGAATGTTCTATTATATTGATTGGAATGTTTGTTACACTCCTTTGGTCTAGGCTGCAATCCATTTTAGAAAGTGGAGTGCTAATCTATTAGACAGGGGCTTATCTCTCTGCAGGTCTAATCCTGTTTGTGTTTTGTGGGTGCTCGAATATTGGAGCTATATGGGTGTTATTTCCTCTGACTGAACTGGCTCCTTTACCAATATCACCTTGATTTGTGCTTTTTAAAAATTTCTTAAAATTCAAGGTCTATTTTGTTTGACAAAAATATGGTGTATTCTTCTTTCCTTTGGCTTACATTTGCATGCAATATTTTATTCCATCCCTTTCCTTTCAGAACATGCATGTGTAGATGTAAAGTCGATTTCTTGTAAGCAACATATTTAGATCTTATATTTTTATTGAGTCACATTGTCAGTTGATTAGAGAATTTATTCCTTTTATATTAATAGGTAAGGTTTTACTCAAGCTGTTCTGTAACTTGTTTTCTAATTTTACTACACTTTCTTTTTTAGAAACTTTCTGGTTAAATAAAGGACTTTAATAGCATGTTTTGATGCCTTATTTTTAATTTGTTAATTTTGCTTTCTGGTTTCATGCAGCTTAGAAAAACTATGAAAACCTATTCTGAAACAATAGCAAGATAACATGGTTGTAAAGAGCAAAACAGACACCCCCCCAAAAAAAATAATATTGTGTCAAAAATTTTTCACACTTGGACTTGATTCCTCCCTATATTTTGAATTTATATCTGTTGGAACTCAGAACCTTGCAGAAGCCAAGAAATTGCTTTAACTCTAAGCTCTACACCTTTAATTTTTTATGTCACATTTTATGTCTTTGTTTATTGCCTATCTCAACATATTAGTGTAAGGTTGTTAAATTGTTAAGTTTAATTGTTTTACTGTTTAGCCACCTCACAAGTGATTTATGTACCATGTTTACAATTTCAGCATAGTTTGAAATTCCTATAATTTGCCCGTACCAGTGAGGTTTATACCTTCCAGTGTTTTCTTCATAGTCAATAGTATCTTTTCCTTCAGTTTGAGGATCTTCATTTAGTGCATCCTGCAGGATAGATCTGTGGAGCTGTATATTCTCTTAGCTTCTGTCTGGGAATGTCTATTTTACAGGATAGCTTTGCTGAGTATTGTGTTCCTGGCTGACATTTTTTACTTTGGTTATATGAAAATATTCCACACCCCCTTGAATTTGTACTGCAGATTGGTTCATCCCTGAGTGCGATTTTTTTTTTTCTGTTAGACTCAAGAGTCAGCTCTTCCTCTTTAAGTTTTGAGAATTTGGCTATAGTGTCCCTTGAGATAGGTTGGTCCACTTGAATCTAACTAATGACCTTTGACTGTCCCCTTAGTGGATATTTGTGTCCATCTTAACGTTTTAGAGGTTTTCTGTTATCTCTGAGCGAACTTTCTATCCCTTTAGCATTCACAAGTGCTTATTGAACCCTGTAATTCAAATATTTGCAACTTTAATGTCCACTCAAAGTGCTATAAGCTTCAGGCCACTTACTTTAGTTTTTGTTTTCAACTTTGTAACTTAAAAGTGTATAACTGTTTTAGAGCTTACTGATTCTATTGTTTGATCTATTCTGTTATTTATAACTTCTTTTTCATTTTAAATTTCAGAGTATATTTTTGAGGTCAGATTTCTGTTTGTTTTGTCCCCAAATCTAAAGTCTCTATTAAGGCAGTTCTTTTGTGAGGCTTACAGAATTTCTTTAAATCATCTGTCTTAAAATTTCCTCCCGAAAGTTCATCCATGTTAGATAATACTGTATTTAGTTAGTTTTAGAGGTCATATTATGACCATTAGTTGAGGTACTGAATCCCTGAAGTTCTGTATTTGTTGCTGATCAATGTCGTGTGTACACCGAAGGACTGGGTATTTGCTCTGGTGTCCATCACCTATGGTTTATTGTGTTTATATTCAGAAACTGTAAGTAGGCTTCTTACTTTATCCACGTCTGTGATCACTTCTACTACTTGAACAGCAGAGGGCACCTTAAGTCCGAGTTTGCCACATGTCCAAAGTTGGTGTGTTGTCATTACTTCAGCATTAGAAGGCAGTGCAAGCCGTGGCTTGTGGCAGATCCGAGGTTGTTGGGTTGAACAGGAGTTGGAGTAGTGCCCGAAAAGGGTCACCCTGGGAAGGGAGCTAGGGAAGCTCAGACACCTTGTCCACAGGAGTGGCAGGTGGTCGGGCTCAGTAGGATTCTGCCTGGCTCGGAGGATCACCATGGAGCGCTCAGCCCTAGGAGCTTATGCTTTCCCTCGCTGCTGCATATCTTTATGTGGACAGTTACTCTGTATTATGCTGCCTGGACTGCAGAAGGGGTGGGGTGTGCCCTCCTGGGGCCGCAGTGCCACGACATAGCATCACAGCCTGGCTCACAGCCTTGAAGATCAGCGCAGCACTGGAGTACAATTAGAAAGCACATGCTGCTGTGGGTGTCCTACCCGCGAGATGGACTCATGGCCCAAAGCCACCAGGCCACAAGCATCCTGGCCAATAGAATGGGCTTTGCAGAGTCCTGCTGGCATTGGGACTGTTCCAGCATCTCCACCAACAGGCAGTGCCATTTAATAAAGACCTTTGGAATATACCTGGAGTTAGGTTCACTAGTCTCATACAGAATGCCAAAGCAAACCACCCGCAAGAAATGGAATTACTATGTACCGCCAACCTGTAGTCATAAAAAAAAAATGTAAAAAATGGTGTGCTTGCTGTCCCACCCTCCCCTAGGGAATTAACCCTTGCTCTGCCTTAGGCTTCCCAAAGTTGGGGTAGTACTGGCAGAGGCATCGCCTAGCTGCCAAGGATGATGCCAGGCTGGGCTGCATGAGTCTCATCACCTCAAGTACCTGAGCAGTCACTCGGGCACACAGAAGCTGGCAGAGTTGTGGGCCAAAACTTGAGTCTCCACCAGATGAGACAGCCCTTGAACCTGAGGCCGGGGCAGGTCTGGACGCTGAGTCTGCAGGCTCTGTCCTGCGCAGAGGGGCTGAGGGCTTGGGTTTCTGCTGCCGTGGATTCACCGCACCAGGTCTGGCACTGAGAGCAGGGCAAAGTCCAGTGGTAGCTTTCCTCTGTGCCCAGTGGGTGCGGCCTCAGTGCCCCCGCGGCCTGAGCTTGGGGAAGGGTGGTAGAGACACCTTGGGTGCTTAACCCCCTTAGTTCCAGAAGCTCGAGTCATGGATGGTGGCACGGAGGCAGAGTGAGTGGTGCTTTGCTTGGCACTGGGTTTTACAGCAGCATGCTTGGTACCAGGGGTCGAGTGTAAGGCCAGCATTTAATTCTTTTTCTGCCCCAAGCAGGGACTTCTCTCCCCATGGTGTGTCGCTTATAGTTGGAGGGGAGGTGATACATTGCGTTCTTACCTTCCTGCCGCCTTTGATAGGTTTTTCCTTCCCTTACCCTAAAACCAGACAGTGCAGCCTCTTAACCCCTATGAGGTCTGACAGCTGAAAAGCTGTTAAAATTTTCGTTATCCATGGAGAGGCGATGGCTGGAGTCTCTTCTTCAGCCGCCATCTTCCCCTGTCCTCCCAGTCAGTGTGTAGAGAGTCTACTGATCCCAAGCAGGTTTCTGGGTAGAATCCAGCATTCATTTCCACCTGCTTCTTGCATTGTCACAGGAGAGAAGTAATGAACTGAAACATTAATGTGATAAGCACATTAGTGTATTATTCTAAAGTGACATACGTGTTCTAAATTACGAGGATAACAATTTAGAGTAACAGAAATATTACCAATAGAGGAATATAAAGGAATGATGGTTGAACTGAATTATAAATATTTTAGTCTCTCCTTTGTCACATTTGTATGTAGTTTCATTTTAGAATTATATATAATCAAGTAACAGTTGCATTAGCAAGTCCAAAATACATTTAAAAATACAAGCATCTCAAATGCTACAAAGCATTTGATAAAGTTCAGTTTCTATTTATATAACACCTGTGCTTTTCATTAACTTTTTTTTTTCCTTTTTTTGAGACAGGGTCTTGCTTTGTAGTTCAGGCTGGCCCTGAGCTCACTATGTAACCCAGGCAAGCCTTGAACTCAGCAATCCTCCTGTCTCTGCCTCCCGAGTGCTGGGATGACAGGCGTGAGCCACCATGCCCATGCCCGGCACTGGGGTATGTGGTATTGATTGTTGGTGGGCGTGAGTCTCCACGCCCAGCATTGTATGTGGTTTCCAGGGATCGAACTCAGGACCTTGCACTTGCGAGGCACATGCCGGAATCACTGAGTTAAATCTCTGGCCCTGGGTTTCCTTTTTATTTTTCCCCTTTTCTGAGGAGGAGGGGGAGTCTGGCTTAACAGTAACAGTTTGCAAAGCTGGAAAAGACATAAAGTCTGAGCACTATGGCAGTTAGAGATAGAGGAGACCCATGACGTCATCTCTCAGACCCGAGGGAATCGGGAGAGGATTCTTTCCGGCCACAGATTTTCTAGCTCCTTACCCTGCTGACTTTCAAATGGCTCCAGGGATGCAGATTCTACCCCAGCCTGTACAGCACATCCCCCCGGCTGATCTCGTAATTCTTACTGACACACTGCTTCAAGGTATCCAGCCCGAAGGTCCCTCTTCTGAAAATGGCAATTTACTCAAAATTGAGTCCCACCTGGTAGAAGGAACCTGCTTCTATTTGAAGCCATAACTACTTTCTCTTTGGCCACCAGAACTCTTGTCTCATTCTATCCCTCTAACGTCATCTTGGCAGCAGGTGGCATAAAAGGAATCAGAGCAATTGAGGCACTGTGGTATGTGGTATTGATTGCTGGTGGGTGTGAGTCCACACCCCACATTGTATGTGGTTACCGGGAATCCAACTCAGGACCTTGCGCTTGCAAAGCAGGTGCTGGAACCACTGAGCTAAATCTCTAGCTCTTCATTTATTTTTTGAATCAGGGTTTCATTATGTAATTCAAGTGGCCTCAAACTGCTGTGATCCTCCTGTGTCAGCCTCCAGAGTGATGGGATTACACGCATTGTACCACTGCATATGAGAAGACCCGTGAGTTTTTTCTTAAAAATTTTATGAAAAAATAAATTTTCATGATAAAAAAGAATAACAATTAGATTGTGAATCATTATCGTCGAAGTAGGTACTCAAGAATACAAGGCATAAACCAAAAGGTTCTCACAAAAAGACCAAAATGATAACAAGACTTTTTTCAATGAACTAAGATAAATTAATATAAATTAAACCAATTTTATGTGTATATAAATGTTTGTAAAAACAATGGAATTATTTTTATGAAATATTTGAACTTCTCCCTATTTCCTACTATTTATGTCTGCTTTGTGTGAGTATACATTTTTTCTTTTAAAAACCATGTAGCATTTATACTTATGTGTCTGATTTATTTCACTTAATAATATGTTATCAAGTTGCATCCATTTACCTATGAATACTTCAGATTTATCTTGGTGGTGGCATAGCACTCCATTGTGCATAGTTAATTTTTTTGTTCATCTGTTGATGGACATATACACTGTTTATAAGACCCAGGTGCTATGAATTATGCTGCTATAAACCTAGCTGTTCATGTGTCCCTGTAATATGATTTTTAACTCCTTTGGATATGTATATGTGTAAAACAGATACCCAAGTCAAATAGAATTTCTATTAGTTTTTTGAATAATCTCCATACTTAATTCCACAGTGGTTATACTAGTTTATATTCACTATGACAACTTAATAGTTACTCCCCCTCGCCCAAATCCTTGGCAGTGTTTCGTGCTATTACAGGCATCCTTTAAGGACTAACTTCTAGTCCTGTGACTAGGCTTTAAAGGAATTAGTTGCTAAGTGAGAAATTCTATATAACATGTCTTACAATAATCAGAACAAGTAAATGGTTAAAGGAGACTCAAACTTCATAACGTTGCTTTTACTTACACAACCTTGACTATAAGCAGTACTATAATGTATAACAGAACGTAACATTACAGTACTGCACAGTAAAATCAGCAAAAAGTACACTACTGTATTCTGTACAAAAAATTGAGGTTTTGTAAACAAGATATGCAGAACCATACAAAAAAATTAAAAAATGGGTTGTAAGGGGTGGATCATGAGTCCAAATGATGCAGTAAGTCTGAATAGTCATTAAATAGTTTATTAAATGATGAGTATCAGATTTCTTGAGGGTAGCCAATCTTTCTGGGGTGAGATAACATTTCATTGTAGTTACAATTTGCATTCTCTGATCACTGGTGTTGAGCATTTTCTTCATGTATTGACCATTTGTGTTTCTGAGAAGTGTCTGTGTGTTTTGGTTGCCCATTTTTTGATATTTTACTGGGGGGGTCTAATTATTTTGAGATCTTTAAATATTTTCAGTGCTAGCTCTTTGTCCAAGAAATAACTGGCAAAATTCTTTCCCGTTCTGTAGATTGTGTCTTTACTTGTGGTTGTTACTTTTGCTGTTCAGAAACTTTGTAATTTGATATGATCCTATTCTTTGACTCTTAGTACTATTTCTTGTGCGATTGGAGTTCTGTTCAGAGAGTCTTTACATCTGTGTCTTTAAGCATTGTACCTATTTTAGTTTGCAGTACAAGGTTTCTGTTTTGACATTTAAATTGATGCATTTTTGTTTTGGTATATGTTGAGATACATGGGTCTAGACCTACTCTTTGCATGTGGATACACAATTATTCTAGTGATACAGAGCACCAACTAATCTAAATAAGGGAAATAATCTAAATGATGTAAGGGAAATATACCTTACAACCTGGTAGATACCCAACATGCTGATTTCACGTTCTCTAAAATTGAAGAATTCTAAGAACAACAAAGGTTCAGAATAGGAAAAATTTACTGGGAGATGGCTTCTGCCACAGAGAGGCAGAAGGAGGACCCAAAATCAGGTTGCTTGTCCATCCTGCTTCTCAAGAGTCTTTCATGGGACAAAACTAGGGGCAAGGAAGCTCCAAAGTAGGACACAACTATAGTCAACTAGTAAGATGGTGAGTACATGTGCTTAGGTAATACTCATGCAATGAGAAACACAAGGTGAACAACACTATGATCACCTAATGAGGTTATGACAAGTATAGTCACTTGGTAGTATTGATTAAAAGGGCATCCAATGAGAAAGCAAGTCATGTAGCAAGTGTACAAGGATTTTCAGACAGATCTTTCCTGGAAGGGGTGGGTAAAATCTTGGACCCTACCCAGGTGATTGATACCTATTTAGAATATCAGTCACTGCTATTTATCCTACACGGATGGATGTGGTAGTTTGTCTCCTTTTGTATTGCTGACCTTCAGTGAATGTGTCTTGATTATCCTCCAAATTGGCTTTTTGACTGTTTTCCATGTTGAGTTTTCTAGGGCCAGCCCTGTCTAACTGCCTACAAGATAGCTAACTTTGTCATCTACATTAACTTCAAAACTAGGAGCATGAAGCAGTCTGTTTTGCTTTAGTTACCCAGAACTGTTTTTGCTATTCTGTCTTTTCTGTTTCCATGTAAGTTTTAGGTTTGTTTTTTCTCTTTCAGAAATACCATGGTATTTTGATTGCGATTGCATTAAATCTGTATATCAGTTTTAAAAGAATTTGTTGGTGCTGCCTAACAAGGAACAGGGAATATTTTCCATTTTCTCATGTTTTCCTCAACTTCCTGCAGTCTGATATAGAGCTATCCCCCTTCCTTAGCTTGATGCTAAGTATTTAATATTTTTAATGCTTTGGTAAATGCTATTGTTTTCCTGATTTTTTTCATTGAGTTCACTGTTAGTATATAGGAACGCTACTGATTTTTGTGTGTTTAATTTGTATCCTTCTCCATTGCTATATTGGTTCTAGGAATCTTGTAGGAAAGTGTCACGACCCTCACCGATCCCGCAGAGAGAGATGCAACACACAGAGTGCAAGCTTGAATCTTCTTTATTCTCCCCCACTTCCTGTCTTGGGTGCTTATATATGTTCTCCTCTCGAAGCCCCCTCCCACTGCCCACAGATATTACCATATAAGGTCTGCAGTTAGTTTGTGTTAAACAGAGGTTTCTGGCTTGCTGCCAGCCGCCATCTTGGGGGGCGGTCTTTACGGCCCGCCACATCTCCCCCTTTTTGTTTTTCTAAGATGCTCAGAGGGACCGTGCCTGTCTTAGGTTGTATTTCTCTTGGGTGCGCCTTACCCGTCATTGGCCATGGGAGAGGCATGCTCCCACGCCTGTCTTAGGTTGGTCGCCTCAAAGAGATATCATTACCCGTCTTTGACTACCGGTCCAGCATGTTGAGCCACACCTGAGGAGACTGGCCGACCTCAAGCGTGTGCACGGCAAAGGCCAGATGTTGGGTGTGCCGGCGCTGGCTGTGGCAATACCAATGCAAGGCCAGAGATCCACTGATCGAGTAGGCAAGGGGTAAGAGACGGAGTGGTAAAGCCTGTCCCCAGAGCCATCAAGTTATGTGTCTCTCTGGCGGGGTACCAGCCCTGGAGTAAGATGGTGGGTCCCCATTCCTGTGCCCTGCTGTATCAGGTGCTCCGTGCGGCGTGTCTCCTTCCATGCCCGTTGGAGACAACCGAGGACTCCTGGTGTCAGCAGCAATAGCAACAGGCCGAGGGGAACACCCATGGTCCTGGCCAGCTGTTCGTTCTACCCAAGGGCCGAAGCGTACGAGACGCTCCGGGACCCAGATAGGAGATTCTTGGTCCTGCGGAAAAACACAAACAGCTCCTCTCTTCCAGATTAGGTTTGGGTCTGGGCCTTTCCAAAGCCCCATCACCAGGTCCTTCCCAAGGACTGGGGGATGGGCCTGCTGAGGCCCTGTACCCTTGTGGCACTGGGCTGCGGAGAGGTCCTGAGAATCAAGCGAAAGAAAATTCAGGGTAAAAAGAGCAAGGGAAGTCGTTCCCTCTCAGTTCGTCCCAGGGTCTCCTCTCTTTTCTGCTTTTGTCTGCCTTTTTTCTCTCTTTTTTTTCCAGCCCCCTCCCTTTTCTTTGTGCAGCATTTCCTTTTTTCCCTTTTCCTCTCCTTTCTAAAGCATTTTCCAATTTCACTTTTGAGTTTTCTGAACCCATGGGTCCTCAAATCTTGTTGCTAGCTTGAAAGCAAACCTCTGCCCTACAAGGGGCAAACCTACTCTTGCTGCGCATCCGCAGACCTTACCTGATTGCTGCGGGCGCTGCAGACCTTCCAGATCGTTGCTCCTCTGTTCCCCCGAGAAAGGTGAGTTCCTGGGTTTCGGCACCAGTTGTCGCGACCCTCCCCGATCCCGCAGAGACAGACGCAACACACGGAGTGCAAGCTTGAATCTTCTTTATTCTCCCCCGCTTCCTGTCTTGGGTGCTTATATACGTTCTCCTCTTGAGGCCCCTCCCACCGCCCACAGATATTACCATATAAGGTCTGCAGTTTGTTTGTGTTAAACAGAGGTTTCTGACTTGCTGCCAGCCGCTATCTTGGGGGGTGGTCTTTACGGCCCGCCACAGGAAAGTTTTTTGGCATGCTATCTGCAAATATTTTTCTTCATCTTTTGGATATGTAATTCCTTTATTCCTTTCTCTTGCTTGGTGGCTCTGACTAATGTTTTGAGGACTGCGTTGAATGAGTGGTGATAATGAACATCCATGTCTTACTCCTTAATATAAAGGGGAGGCTTTTGGCTTTGCCTTATTTAATATAATGTTGTCAGTAAATTGGTCATAAATGGCTTTTATCATGTTGAGATAAATATTTTTATGCCTATTTTCTTAAGTTTATTTTTAAAAATCATGAATGGAGGTTGGTTTTAAAGGCTTTTTCTGAATGTATTGAGATGATTGTGGGATTTTTGCCCTGTTAATATGATGAATTACATTTATTTGCTTCCATGTGTTGAACCAGCCTTGAATCCCTGGCACAAAGCCTAGTTGGTCCTGTTGTAAGATCTTTTTGATGATTTGTTGCACGCTATTTGCCAGTAGCTTGATGAGGAGTTTTTCATGTTTTGCATGTTCATTAGAGAAATTGCCCTATAATTATTTTTTGTTTGGATCCTTGGCTGGTTTTGGATAATGTTAGATTTTGGAACTGTTCATTTCCTATCAATTTCATGAAACAGTTTGAGGAGTACTGGTGTTAGATCTTCCATGAAGTTCTTCAGAACTTGGCTATGAATCCATCTAGTCCTGGGCTTTTCTGTAGTTGGTATATAATTTTTAAAATAATTATGGCTTTAATTTTGTTGCCTGTTACTATATTTTTCCAGATTTTTAACTCTTGTTGGTTTATCTGGTAGTTCATATGTATCTAGGAATCTCTCCATTTCTTCTAAGTCCTCCAGTTGTTTGGTATATGTTTGTCAAATAGATGTTAATTTCTGGATTTTTCGCAGTATCCTGATTTCACATTTTTCATTTTGAATTGCAATAATTTGTGTCTTTTTCATTTTTTGGTATGATCAAAGAACTAGCTCGATTTTTTTTTCTTCTGTTTCTCTGGTCTCCATTTCACTAGCTTCTGGTTTGATCTTTGTAATTTCCTTTCTTGAAGAAACTCTGGATTTGGACTCATTTTTTCCTCAGATCTTGAGGTGCATCACTAAGTTACTTTTTAGGGTTGTTCTGTGTGGACAATCACCACTACAAACTTCCTTCATATGACTGTTTTCATTGTGTTCCATAAGTTCTGGTAGGAACTAATTCCTGCCTTAATTTCCCCTATGACCTAGTGATTACTTAAGAGTGCTATTTAATTTCTGTATATTTGCATAGTTTCTGTGGTTTCTTTTGCTATTGATTTCTACTTTATTTATTTATTTATTTATTTTGAGACAGGGTCTTGCTTTGTAGTTCAGGCTGGCCCTGAGCTCACTATGTAGCCCAGGCAAGCCTCGAACTCAGGAATCCTCCTGCCTCTGCCTCCTGAGTGCTGGAGCCACCATGCCATTGGTGGGTTGCGGTACTGATTGCTGGTGGGTGTGAGTCACCACACCCAATATCATATCATTGTACGTGGTTACCGGGATCAAACCAGGAACCTTGCACTTGAGAGGCAGGTGGCAGAACCACTGAGCTAAATTTCTGGCCCAATTTCTATTTTAATTACACTGTTCGGATATGTATGGTACATATCAATTTTTTTCATTTACTTAGGCATCCTTTGCTAACTAGTATGTGTTCTGCTTTGGAGAAAGTACCATTTGAAGCCAAAAGGAACGTGTATTCTGTTTTCATTGCGAGGAACACTATAAACATCCATTAAATCCATTTGTTCAACTCCATTTTTTTTACTTGATCTGTTTGTGATAGTTGATTTTTGAGATCCCCTATTACAAGTGTATTGCTCAATGTTTAACTGATCTTTTATGTCCATTAATTTTCTTTATGAAGATGAATTCTGTGTGCTGCATATGTTTGTAATTGTCTCTTCCTATTGAACAGTTACATTAACCAACATGTCATGTCCTTCTTTGCCTCTTTTGGTCAGCTTTAGCTTGAAATTCAATTTGTCTGAAAATAGAATAACTACTGCTTGTTTTCAGGCTCCTATAGCATGGATTATTGTTTTCATCCTTCGATGCCTATAATTTTTTTGTTAAATGTGTTTTGCTTGTGCAGTATAATGTTGGATTTGATCCAAAAATGAAACCTGCTCAATCAAATCTGCTTGTCTGTCATTGGATTGGTGAGTTAAGTCATAATTAATAGATATTGACTTACTCCTCTCATTACATTAATTTCTGTTGCTGTTTTGCTTTCTTTCTCTTCTACTAAGTAAATATCCCTACCTGATGTATTCATTTTGCTGGACCTTTTGGCATTATTAGTTTCATTATCTCCTGTAATATCCTTGAGAATTTTTTAAATGCTGCCATGAATTTCCATAGGTTTTGTTCATCACAGAAGTATCTTATTTCTCTTAAATTTTGAAATGTAATTTTTCAGGCTATATCAATCTGCTTTGGAAAATATTTTCTTTAAGAGCTTAAAGCACTTCATTCAAAGATTTCTTTGCCTTTTAGATTTGTATTGAGAAATCTGTTGTAATTCTGATAGGTTTTCCTCATAGGCAGGTTTTTTGCTTTCCTTTAGCAGCCTTTAAGAATTCAGGTTTTTTTATTTTTTGCATTTTAATTATTATGTGGCATGTAATATTCTTTTCCTGATCATGGCTATTTGGAGTTGACTTATCTGTATTAAAATTCTTTTTCCATATCGGGAAATTTTCTGTTATTGTGTTAAGAGGTTTTTGTTACACCTGTGTGGTATCTTCTGATTTTTCACTAATTCCAATTCCTGTTACATTAGATTTCTTTTTGTCTTTTATGAGCTGTTTAGAACCACTTTTCATGGTCCCTTGTTGTTTTGAAGATATGTTCATAACTGATCATTGGCCACAGACTTGTACTGTAGTTCTGTTGTTCTTTGTTTGCACTGGCTGCTGCTATCCATAGTTCATGTTTGTCTCCTAGATTTGTGTTTGGAACTTTCTTACAGGCTCCAATTCTTATATTCATGTTTTGCATGTCTTTGTTTAGCTCCACTAGCAGTTTATTAGTGTCTTCTCTAGATGGACTGTCATTTACTTCACTACAGTAATTGGTTATGTAGTTGGTTATATCTTCAAATATGACAAGCAGTTTACAGAACTGCCACACCCCTGGTTGTACCTTTCAGACCTGAGTGGTCTGTAGCTTATAACTTCTGTACCTTGTACTGATTTGGGGGAGTTGGAAGTTTTTGGAGGCTTTTTGTTGCCTTTTCAATGTTTCTGATTGTGTGTGTGTGTGTGTGTGTGTGCATGTGTGCATGTGCGCATGTGTGCATGTGTGCATGCTGCAGTTTGCAAATTCTTTGGCTGAGTGTTCTATTCTTCAGGTGTGGTCCCAGCACTGTTTGACTTCACGGGCAGTCCTGGTATAGAAATAGAGAGAGAGCCACTATTACGTTGCTTGTAGTAGCAAATCGAGGGGAAACAATGGCATCAAATATCACGTGGTTTTCGAGGAGCCCCAGGGCCCACTCACGCACAGCTCTTCACCAAAACATAGGCAACTCTGACTTCAGTTCTGACACCCGGCCACCACCGCATCTTGACCTGCCGCAACTGAGGGCATTCATTTCTGCTGGATGTTGGCAGTAGTTCTGGAGCTCAAAGATACCGCTAGACTAAGCACGTCCTTTTTCAGGACCCCTCTCTGATGATTTCTCACTCCCACCATCCTGGCCTTCCACCATGGAATATAGGCCCCGTGAACTTCCTGGTCTGAGCCTGGGCCTCTCAAGACATCCCAGGAGACTGCTGGTAGTTCTCAGCCTCTCCAAGGCTGCAGCCCAATGCTGTCTCTCACTTGGTCTCTGTGGAAGGGATCACTTTATTTTTGTGTTTTCAGTGTCTTTCTTTTCCTACTATATATGAACTTAATTTTGTATTATAATTTCTAAATATGTAGGAAAGTATTGTTCCTCATACAAATCCCTGATACGGTTTCTTAGCTGCTTTATAAACTTTTTTTTTTTTTTCTTTATGAGACAGGGTCTCGCTTTGTAGTTCAGGCTGGCCCTGAGCTCACTCTGGTGCCCAGGCAAGCCGCCGCGAACTCAGCAATCCTCCTGTCTCTGCCTCCCGAGTGCTGGGATGACAGGCGTGAGCCACCACATCCGGCATTGTGGTATGCGGTGTTGATTGTTGGTGGGCGTGTCTCCACGCCCAGCATTATATGTGGTTACCGGGGACCGAACTCAGGACCTTGCGCTTGCGAGGCAGGCGCCGGAACCACTGAGCTAACCCTCCGGCCTATAAACTATTTTTTAAATAAACATTTTCAGATGTTTTTGTTCACCAAAACTTATATAGCTATATATATTAAAGCTCTATCTTACTGCCTTGGCTCAAGCTTCAAATACACTGATATAATTAAAGTGCTTCACCATTACATGTTAGGATGATAGTGGGGTTCTCAATAATATTTACCACATGTAACAGTACCCTTTTACAACCTATCATGACATGTATGAAGAATATTCGTTGAATTTTATCATATCCTCTTAAAACCTCTGTTGAGATAACCATACATTTTTCCTTTTAAGTCTTCTCCAGTAGGAAACCACATGACCAGGTAAGCCTAAATTCAGTCATATCGGCATTTCTGAGAGAAGTTCTCATCTGTCCCGAAGTATCGCTCAACATTCTACTGGACAGTGGACCAGTGTCTGTGGATAAGGTAGTGGTGATGCATAAGACCTGTGCTAGTTTATGGAGAATCGTTGAACTTGTTTGGAATGGCTGTGACTGAGCCTGAGATTTGTTGTGGGTGCCTAAGTCACCTAGTTTTCATTCGCCTTAATTCCCTCATGTGCAGCATCACAAAGTAGCCGTAAAGATCCCACGAAATGGTCAAAACCTTATACTGTAGGAGACTGTGGGAGACAGGTGGTTTATTACTCATAGAATCACTCAGCTCACTGGAATAGTATGTGTAAACCCTGAGTGTCAAGTGTAGAAACCTAGTATTGTAGGCTCCAAATAAGGATACATTGAGTACACTAAATTACCACTTTTTGCAGATACCCTTTATTCCACATACAACTCCATCCATCGAGCACATGAGGAAACCAAGCTATACAACATACGTTAATTTTTCCCAGTTGACACCAATGTTAGAAATGATGTCATAGGCTCGTGTCTAGGTTGACCATTCCTAATCAGTAACTCTTGGTTAGTGGCTTGGTCTATTTCCTCAAGAATAAAGACTACTTAGATGGTTATATAAATGGCCCATGGGATGATAATTTGAAAAATGATCCACTAGATGGCATTATGAGTCTGTCAGAATTGTTTTAACTAAACATTTATTCACCAGTTAATACTAACTACAGAAAGATAGTAGTAGATGAAAGTTAATGGTAATCTCACTATCTTCGAGAAAGCTGGCTAAACATAAGCTAGAAGTAGCAACAAGAACTGTGCAGGGAGAAGGTTGTGCAGCCTTCCCTGAAAGCAGTCATGTCTATAAGAAAAGTAATTAAGCTCCAGCAAATGAACAGGATATACACTCAGAACGATAAATGTCAGTAGGATATTTCACTAAAATAATGAAACATAGTTATGTATTCAATTGAGTTACATAATCTCTTTATGAGATAAGTGGATTCAGAAGAATCCAGACACATATATCCATGACAGAATTTAACATGGCTTTGAAAGGAAGCTGACTAGGATGACAAGACTGAAATTATTTTAATTGAGAGAGAATTTCTCATCCTGTCATTTGGGGACTACTGTTGACAATGAAACACTTGGATGGATTTCAGAAATTAATAATATGGATTAGTAACTCTTAGAAGAATGAACTGAAATAGAACCAGAGCTATTTTCATTTCTTTTCTGTCTCCTTCTTTCTGCCTTTCTTTCTTTTCCTTTTTGTGTATTGTGGATTAAATCCGGTGTCTTTACACTGTGTTCTACCCCCAGCCCTTTTTATGTTTATTTCAAGACCAGGACTTACTAAGTTACCCAGGCTCAAATTTGCAACCCTCCTGTCTCAGCCTCCTAGATTGCTAGGATGAGAGGCAGCCACGACCACACCTGGCTTGTGCAAAGACTGGGTGAGGTCAACTGAGAATTTGTACACTCCAACACAGTTTCTAAAAAATAAACTCTCTGTAATAATCTCATTTATCCCTCCATAAGTCCCCATCTGCTTTCTATGCTTTTCCCGCACTCTTAGCTACAGCTGGCTCCTCATTGATGGTGCTTTGACTTATGATGGCTTAATTTAAGATATTTTTGACTTGATGATTTTCCCAAAGCAATACTCACCCAGTAGAAACTACACTTGGGATTTTGATCATTCTTAGGCCAGTCACAAGCCATTAGTACTCTTCCTTGGTGTTGGGCAGCATCAGTAAGCTGAGGGTAAACTGCTGACTGTCTACATTACACTGTGGTGCTGAGCTGTGATATGCATGATATTATTGGTGTATGAAGTGTATTTTTGAAATATTTTCAATTTAAAGTGGGTTTCATTGGGATGTAACTCTACATACATCAAAGAGCATCTGTATATTAAGGAATGAGATATTCTTCTTAAGTCTCTTGAAAGAACAACTTCAAGTCAGTAGCTCAGACTGGTCATAGGAAAATAGAGTATGTCCTTGGCCATACTTCAAATATCCTTTTATCAAAAGCTCACCATGATTATCTTAGAGCTTTCAGAAGAATCTCCTTACAGTCATAGAATAGGGGTTCTTTCATTGATAATTATTTAATGACTTTTATCAGTGAACAGCCTAATAAGCAAGAGTCTATTTTCCAATGTCTGGGAGCCCAAAGAAAGAAGGGAAAAGTCCCAAAGACACAACATGTAATTTCATTATCTAAATTTAAAAAATCATAGATATCAGAAAACCTAAGAGAATTAGCACAACTATGGTGTGTTAAAACTTGAACCTCAAGCTCTACCTCATGGTGTGGGGAATTTGAACTTCTGTTAATTAGTAAATGGACAACACTTTAAGACATGCCATTCCTCTGAAATCAAAGTTCAAGTAGGACATTCATAGCCTGGTTGCCCAATTTTCCAGGGTTGAGTCAGGCTGGCTAAAGGGCAGGAGGGCACAGAGGTAGAAGGCATGGACTCGTACTTCATGCAGGTCATGTGAATGGCAATCATTCCATTCTGGAGCTGGAGAGCTCCTTAGGCCCCATGTTAGAATTTCTAGCCAATAGGAATGAGAAAAATGGGAATGGGTCTTTTTAATGCAGAGGGAGAAAAATGTTTGGAATGTAATTGGTATAACTCTGAGCTCAACTCAGTGCAACGTGCCCAAGCAAGTAAGACAGACTCCTATGCTGCAGGTAGAATTCTCAAAGGTATGTTTTTAAAAATATTTTTTTATTGAAACAGGGTCTCACTTTGCAGTTCAGGCTGGCCCTGAGCTCACTATGTGGCCCAGATAAGCCTCGAACTCAGCAATCCTCCTGCTTCTGCCTCCCAAATGCTGGGATTACAGGCATGGGCCACCACGCCGGGCTCAATGGTGTATTTTAACATTGCACAGACAGAAATACGTGCCATGGGATAATATTGTCACCTGTACAAAGACAGATGATAATGTAGTATGATTTATTTTAAAAGACCAATAATGTTGACTCTTCTCAGAAGTGAAACAGTCTATCCAGAAAACTTTAAATTTTGTGATGCACTGTTTCACCAGGAATGATGACATTTTCATTGGTGAGTCATCAGGATCTTGGTTTTAAACTTCAAGTGCAGCTCTTTGTTTACTGAGGTTTGGAATTTGTCAATCCTAATCAAAACATGAACAAAGGATCTGAGGAAAAATAAAGGAAAAGTGACACTTGAAATTATAGTACCTTTGAGATGATGTATCACTCAATGAGTTATAGTAATAAGTTATACCATATATTCCATGTGTGCATGTACATGGCATGTATTATCCCATATCAAAGGGTATTTGGGTAATTTTCTCTTCAAGTAAGTGTTTCCACTTGAGATTTTCAAGGTATTCTGTTGTGTTCAAAATAGTATTCTGCCATACGAAACTTAAGCAACTCAGATACAATTACATTCTCATGACAGGAAATGGAGCCACTTAGGAACATTTCTGTCCTGACCAAGTCAAACAATATTAGTCTTTCATGTCATCCTGAAACAAGCCTTTTGGAAAAGGAGTGAAGATACAACTGAATACACTGGGTTTGCATTTTGTCAAGGGCAAAGCAGTAAGTCCAAAGAGGTAATGAAAGAGTTTAGAGAGGTTTGTTATTTATAGCAAGTAGGGAGAGCCTAGGTATGAAGCAATGGTTTCTCTGAGCGAAGATTGCAGTGGGATTTTCCTCGGGGAACCTATGCACATTCATATAAGAAAGCACACCCAGGGCGGCCACAATTCTGGGCTTTCTCTGTTTAAAGTCATAGAGAACATACTAAGAAAGGACCCACTAATGCTTCTGGATAGAAAATTTGGTATTAGAATGAGCAGAGTTTGCACTGGTCACCTAAAAGACTAATTAAGGGTGACTCTGAAATCTTGACTCCTTGTGTTTCTTCAGATAATTTTAGACCGGGGTGGGGGGGCAAGCCAACTTTAAAGATGCATTCACAGTCCTCTAGAGGGGCAGCAGCTTTCTCCTCCGAGTAGAGGAGTTTGTCCTACACGTGCCTGCCTTACTGAGAAGCCAGCAAGATGATAACTGGAAAGAGGTACGTTGAATGCGGATATTACTTGTTCCACCTTTGCCCTCGAGCAGCTGTGTGCTTTTGAGAAAACTGTGACCTCTTCAGGCTTCAGTTTCCTCAGTTGGAGAATGTGGAGTTTAATCAGTTTGAAGGTAGCAGATTTCTAACAAATCTGTACATTAGAGTCACCAGAGGCATTGAAGGAGATGAGTTCCTTGGAAATTAGGTATGTGTTGCTTACCCAGAGCCTATCACAACATAAAGTACTCAGTCAAGGCCATAAGAAACTTAGGTTTCTTAGCACATGTTAACATAGGAGTTATAGTTGGGTTCTAAAAAGTCCCCTGAAAGACCAACGCAGAGTTGGCCTTTGGAAGGTTATTGGATCACGGTGATACTATATTCATGAACGCCAGTGAGTTCATAGCTGCATGTGCTGCTGGGAAGTGGTGCCAGGTCTGAAGAGCTGTGTCACTGGAGGGAGTATTTCCTGGCTTCTCCTTTGTCTCTGCTTCCTGGCTGCACACACAGAACTTGTCTCCTCAATGCCCTTCCACCATACCTCTGCCTTCTGCCAGCCCCCATGCATGGCAGAGGCAGAGCCCTGTGAAACCATGAACCAAAACAACCATCTCCTCAAGTTTCAGGTGTTAGGTTTTTGGCCCCGGAACATGAACAATACAGATGTCCAGGTAACATTGGAATTCAGAAAAGTAATGAATGAATTTTACTATTAATACATTCCATGTATTTATCTGACAGTCCTACACATAACAGGATGTTAAAGTTTGTTTTGGGGATGAATTAATATAATCATCTACTGATGAGAATTTTAATAAAGGGGGCAAAATAGTACACGGTTATATTTCAAATGTTTCTTGATCACACCACATGGAAGTTGGTTATTTACTCATTTTCCAAGCTTCGGAAAATATGATTAAAATCTGTTTTAATCCTCTGACTAGAACTATCATAGGAGGCTTTAGGGTATAAGTAAAGAAGACATCCATTGAAATAGCTTAGGGCTTTAAAGAAATGTATGGACTTACTTAACCGAAGGTTCTACCAAGAACCAAGTACCCTTCGTCTTGAAGGGGGAACATCTGGGTGTGTTGGTTTTCATCTTCAGGTTTGTTCTCCTGTGGTTCCAGAACGGCTAGTTCCTCTCCACATATCATGGCTTCGGGAAATACATTCAGGAAAAATGAAGCACAATTTTATATTTTGTATGTCTCTTTCACCACAGGAAGTAATTTTCCTAAGAATTTGTAATCTAAAAGACTTCTTAGAATTAGCCAGAATTGTGGCAAGTGTCCACGCCTACACCCAGAAGGAGACTGAAGTACAAGTTCCAGTGTTTCCAGTGTCGTGGGCTGAGGGGAGTCAACCCTCTCATACTTGTCGGTGGGGCAGCCTGAGGCTGTGGGAAGTGGTTCAGCAACTATGCCCTCAAAGTCTTAATGCACAGAACAAAAACGCTGTCTGTTAGTTCTGACGTAGGCCTTTAACGATGTTATCTTTTAGCCAGAATGCTTAGACCTTTAAACATCCCAAATTTCATCCCTTTCTGCCTGGGATGGGGTGCTCTGGAGAATCGTTTTCCTTTGTCCCATTAGTTAAGGGTTTCATGCCAAGAATATGGTGCTAAGCACATGCTCAAATCGTGTAAAAAATGGCAGAATTTCACAGCATTGGGAGGAAATCTGTCCAGATCCTTCCCCGTGTACTATATCAGTAGAAGGAAGGTAATACAGATATTTTTTGTTTGATACCAATGACAGATGAAGATTCTTGATGTGATGTGCTGCTTTTGAGTTTTAATCTCCAACTGCCTTGATCAGGTAAAGTAACAGTGCGGTATAATGCAGCAATACTTAATTAGCCTGAAGACCTACAAAAGTGCTTTGGCCTCAATGTTCACATAATGTGACATGTTCATTGTGTTAAGGGGGTGTGGAGCTGGGATTCTTTCACAGTGCTCCTAAAGGAAAAATATTCAGGCTTATTTTCCCAAAGCTTGTATTCCAAGTGGTATACCAAATACATGTAGAATGTCACATATGGAGAAAAGAGAAAACTAGTATTTAATGAATGGCTTTGCTCTGCCAGGCACAGTGCTAAATGTCTGACATCTTGGACTTATTTAATCTCAAAAACAACTTTTGGAGTTATTTCATAGGTTATTGATTCATTCAAGGTCATATAATCTAATGAAGATCAGAGGGAGAATAAGAATTACTGCCAAAGACGATGTCTGCAAAGGAAGAGACGTAGGGCTTTTGTAAATATACATGTGATAAAGTAGTGTTATTTTTCCTCAGGAGGCTTCTTTGCCTGTCTATTACAAGAGAATTTCTCAGGGCTGAATTTCAAAGCAGACTTGACACCCAAAACAAAAGTCATCATCATTAGTGTGATGTCCAATCAGAGATTTTCTTGAGAGTGACTTGTGTATTTTCTCCTGCCTTCTGGCAAAGACAGGTATATTCTTTGGAATTCACTCCATTGTACATTCCAAACATAGCAAATCGATCGTTAATTATTCTCAGGAAGAGTGGTGCAAGTTCTCTTCCTTCTTGGGGTGATATGATAAAACAATGAAAAACAAAATTCTGGGTTCTTAGTCGTAAGCATATCTGACCCAACATCTCAAAGGCTGCAGATAGTCAAATGCCATCTGCCTTACCATTTCCTGAGAGTGAAGGGAATTTTGGACCGAGAGAACACTTCACTCGGGCACTTTCCTCACCAACTATACTTGATTCGCAAAGCAGAATGGTATATTTTGAGTCCTTATCTGTATGTCAGTTCCTCAAAACTACCCTAAAGTATATATATAAGAGTCTCTAGTGGCCATCTAAGAAAAAGGTTGTGAATATGCTGAAGAAAATTGAGCAGTGGAGTCCAGTTTCATCTGACAAAAAGACAACATAAAAAATTTAAAGGTGAAAAAAATCCAATATAAAACACTGCCCAAATATCATTTTTAAATATTGGGGTTTCATCTTTTTCCTAGTAACATGGTTAATTTGTGGTTTTATGGTAGAAAAGCCATTCAGTAACAGTGATCTTCTAAATAATATGTTCAGCCATATTTGGTTGAACACCATCTATATTTCAAATATTAACATAGCAAGGAAATAGAAGTGTAAATTTAAAAAACTCAGGTAAAGTGTCACTGTAAAAGAGAGAGGCTCCAAAACCTTAGATGGAAGAGTGAAGGGCAGAGCAAATGCTGCAGATTCGTTCTTGAGAGCGATTCAGGACTGCAGGGTTATCTTTAGGGCTTCCCCACTGTTGCATAAGCGACCAGTAATGGAAAATTTTGCTTATCTTGAAGTGTGGTTTTTTTTTTCTTTTTGCACATGAACAATGTGCAAACAAGTGAAAAATGTGTTTCTGAATACAGCCAATAGTTACAAGGAACAATGAAATGTACAATGTTGGCTCTTTAAAGTAGTTTGAGTTAAAAAAAAAATTAGCCCAAAAAACATGGATTTCAGCTTTGCTCCTTCAAAGAGATGGTTTCATATTAGAGTGTTTTTAATAATTTAACTCACTCTGAGACCTCTAATATTTACTTAGAGAAATGTCTTAGGCAATCCATCTTAAGCCAAAGGAAATCTCCTATTGATGATTCTCCAATTGGAAATACAACTCTGCTTCTTCAGTGTTTGTCTTGATTCTGCTCTTGTCTATGACTCAATTGTTTGGGACTCACAGTTGGGCTGGGCATGCAAAGTTCTTACTCCAAAACCCCAGCATTGCATAGAACTATAGACTAGGCACCCTGGCTCTGCTTGTACTGGTCATAGCATCAAACGCACTCAACAGAAATCCTTCAAGTATTCTTGCTAATTTTCTTTTGAAGAAAAGAAATTTTCTTTGATCTGGAAGAGAGATCCTTAAAAGTGTGTAAAAAGGATATGTGCCTGTTTCTGACAAAGATTTTCAAATTAGGCTCATGCCTGGTGCGTTGGGGGTCAGACTGGCTTACAGGATTAAACAGAGGAGTTCTCTAAGGACTTGTGAAACCAGAAAGAGGCTGACTCAAGAAATGTGAAACATATGGATTAAGGCAGAGCACTAGATTGCTCCAGTATTCAAAAACCTGATATAAAGATTTTCAATTTTCATTCTAAGATGGTCTCCTGAAGAGATTCAAAGTATGTAAATCTCACCTCTAAATTTTAAAGATGAACTTTGAGCCAAAACAGCTGGTAAACAGGTTTCTATGATATCCTTATAGAATCCTGAAGTCTGTTTTTTGTTTTAAATTGTAAGGGAATGAAATGAAAGAACTCTGAAAGGTCATTTAGCCTGAAGTAGCTCAACTGCATTGTTATATACCACGAATGCATTCAATTTTCTGCAATCAAAAACCTGAAATTGTCCTTTCAGATTCCTTTTGATCTTTCACTTTTCCTCTAGTCTAAGCTTTAATCACTAATTTCTTCAATGGGCTAATAATCATTCTCCTTGCTCCTGTAATGTTAGAACAAATATACAATATTCATGAAATAAAAGCCACAGAGCTTGAGTTGCTATTAAAGATGGGCTTATCATAAAAAATTAGTTTATTCTCTCTGATTTAAAGTAAGTGTAAGTAGGGCACCTAAGACTTTTAAAATATACTAGAAAAGAGCCATTGCCACTTTCACTTGGTCTTCCTGAACATTCTTTATATTTTGTCTTATATCTGTTTCTCCACTTTTTAAATCACATTATGTTCTACTAGGTCTTCCAAATCTCCTGGATTAACATTTTGATAGATGTTGTGCCACTTTCTCTTCTTTGCTAATGTGCGCCTCTAATGCCCTTTACACATTTCCATAATCTACTGCCCATACATTGCAGGAAGCTCACCATGTTCTTTGATGGATTCATGCATGTGAACACAGTACAAAAGAAATATCATAAACCTGTATAGGCAGCGACTGATTTTGACTGCAAGAAACCTGGGAAATACCATCTGTAGACCTTCCCCTCACACTTCCTGAGCATGGGACAAGTGACAGGTGTAACATGTTACGACCTTATTCAATGAAAGCTCAGGATTCCAGGGCTCCAGCTCAGAAACATGACCAACTGGCCTTTAGTACGAGATTAAGGTTAACAAGACTCCACTTCCGCCGAGGGGATTGAGTCAGAAAACATTGTTGAAAGGTAAGTGTGTTAGAACTCAGACCCTATGCAGGTATCAGTCATCATGTGTCAGAATAGCAGCCCTGGAACATAAAGATGTTGGTAGGAAGGTTTCTGGGTGCTGGTGCAACCTTGTAGGTTCAGGAGAAAATGACCGAGACTGACTTGATAATTACAGCGAATCATAGGGTTGTATAACTGAAGCTTTAAGGGCTCTCACCAGAAGACAGTGCTCACTGTATTGAAGGAAATGTCTTTTTCAGTCTGACTCCACATGGAGGTAAGGGAACACTGTTCAGCTTATTAATGAGTTGTCCCCTTGCTCCTCGGCTGTCTACCCTAAAGTGATACGATTTCTGCCTTATTAGTTTGACAATGACATAAATCCTGCTTCTCACTCTCATCATGCAGTTTTCTTGCATTAGTATCCCTTGCCTTCCCATACGGGTCTGCCATAGAAAGGGGCAGCTTTGGGGGAAGAGAACTTATGCACCATTATTGCTGTAGGAAAGCCTGGAAAGGTTGCATTAGTTCAAAGATTTCTTCCTTCCTGCACGTGCGAGCATGTGTGTGTGTGTGTGTGTGTGTGTGTGTGTGTGTGTGTGCATGTGTGTAGAACATCAATTGGAGTGACGTGTGCTGGTATGCCTGAGGGAGAAAAGTAGAAAATAGATGGAATGGGTTCCATTACATGAGCCAGGTGAGGAAATTTGTGTTATTTAGAAAGAAAAGTTGAGTATAGCTTTGAAATTAGTTTGCAGATACAGGTTAGATTACTCTAGTTTTTATGTTTTGTTTTGTTTTTTGAGACAGGGTCTCAGTGTGTAGTTCAGGCTGGCCCTGAGCTCACTATGGAGCCCAGGCAAGCCTCAAACTCACACCAGTCCTCCTGCCTCTGCCTCCCCAGTTTTGGGGTGACAGGTGTGGATCACCACACCTTGCTTTCTGCTTTATTTTTTACATCAAGTTTACCAGAATATTCTTTGTGTACAATTTGCTGCATTCAGTTATAGTGCACAAATACACTGTCTATGACACTGTCACCACAAACAAGATTTTCATTATCCTCCAAGCCTTTTTTCCCTACTGCCATCATTGCTTATTCCTCTTTTGGCTCCAACACTGAATTCTTTTGAAATAGCTTTTTATTTTTTTGTATTGGTCTGGGATCTTGTAGAAATGGAATCACTTTCTAATTCATGGCTTCTTACCCCGAATATAATGATTTTGGCACAAATCATTTTGTTGTATACATTAGTAGTTGGATTCTTTTTATTATTGGCTACTATTCCATTTCATAGATGAGACTTCTCCTGTCACCTGTTGTGCACATCTGAATTGTTTCCAGCTTTTGCTAATTGTGCAGAAACTGCCTGGATTGTTTACAGTTTTTGGTTGTTGTGTGTAAAGCAGCTATAAGCATTTGTGCTTTTGTGTGGACATGCTTTGTGTAAATACTTAGAGTGGAATATCTGCACCGCATGATATTTTTAACTTTTTAAGAAATTACCAACAGCTTTCTCCAAGTGCTGTGCATGTTACATTCCCACTCAGTGAAGGGGAGTTCCAGTCACTCCACACTCTCCCCAATGTTTGACATTTCTCATCTTTTTAATTATAGTCATCTAATGATTGCATAGTGGCACATCATTAGTTTTAATTTCCATTTCCCTGAGGAGTAACGTGGCTTACATAATTCTGTTGCATTTATATACTTTCATTAGCAGTGTTGTTTCAAATTGTTTACATGTTTTTCTATGAGATTGTTTGCTTTCTTAGCAAGATGAAAGGATTATTTAGATATCTGGGTATCAGTCTTTTGTTGAATACATACACTTTGTAAATATTTTCTCCCAGGCTTTGGGCTATCTTTTCATATGCTTAATATCTTTAAAAGGATAAAATTTTAAAATTACAGTCTATAACACCAATAGTAGATTTTTTTTTTTTTGTCTAGGAATTTCATTATACCCTATTTTAGGTTTATAATTTTGGGTAGATGTTTCATATGTAATTTGAGGTGAGAATTGATACTTTTTATTTGAATATGTAATGGTCCCAAGTTGTGTGTGTATTTGTGTGTCACTGGCATTTGAATCCAAGACCTCCACACTAAGTTACATACAGGTTTTTTTTTTTTTTTTTTTGGAGACAAGTTCTCCCTAAACTCAGTTGCCCATGCTGCACTTGAGCGTGTGATATTCCCAGCTCAGCCTCCCAGAGTGGTGCTGGAATCAAAGTATGCACCGCCATATCCAGCTCCAAGATGTGCTTCGTCTGCTCTGAAACTTAGGTTGGTATTGAACCTTCACTGTGACATGTTAACGGGGTGTGGACACTTACTGCAACTGATATTTGGAAGACTTTATGGGGTAACTAAGATTAGCTCATCAGGTTGAAACCGCCTTGACTGAACACCGGTGGCCTCGTGCGGGGAGGGTCTGCAGAGGGTGCACACGTGGGCTCCTCGTTTCTCAGCATGTGATGCTCGTGTAGAGCATATCTCAGCACTCTGCCGGGAAGAACGCCATCGTGAGATGCAGCCCCTTCACCTCCGCCTTGTAGAACTGTGAGTCAAAATAGGCCCCATTTCTTTAAAATTTACCCAATATATGATATTGTGTTGTCGCAGAAAATGAACTAATACATTCCAATACCATTGAATCTCCTTGCCACATTTATTAAATATCAGTTGGCTACATGAGTGTGGACCTATTTCTGGATTCTGTTCAGATTCATTGCTTCATATGTCAATCTCATGTCAAAACTACACCATCTTGATTACTGTAGATATTGTACAAGTTCTCCTTTTTTTTGGAAATTATTTTGGCTATTGTAGAACCATCACGTTCCAAATCTTAGGATCATCTTGTCAATTTCAGTGAAAATGCCTGCTGGAATATTGCCTGTGATTGTTCTGAATTCGTACATCAATTTGGTCAGAATTGACATTTTAACAATTGAATTCTTGTGATAAACTGTGAACTCCCAGTGAACTATGAATTGGAGTCTCCTGATAAACTCAGGAGCATATTTTATTTCACCATTTGTGTGTTTCTTCTTTAATTTATTTCAGCAATGTTCTGTAGTTCTCAGTGTTTTCCTCACATGTCTTTGGTTAAATATAAGCATTTTCTAAGTTTTGTTTGTTTTTAGGCGTTCCTGCAAACAGAATTTTAAAAATTTAATTTTATAATTGTTTACTGCTAGTCTATAAATATATATGATAAAGTTTTTAACTTTATATTCTGCAACTTTACTGAAATTCCTGTTCTGTAGTAAGTATTGTGTAGATTCCTTGAGACTCTTCACGTGAGTACTCAAGCCATCTATAAATTTTAGTTTTATTCTTCCTTTCTTCCATCATCTGCTTTTAAAACGACTTTGGCCTCATGTGTCACAGTGTATCTTTCTCATTTTGAAACACAGGATGTTCAACTCTGTTAAATGCTCTCCTGTAGTGACAAGGAAAGGAGAAAGTGAGCAGTCGGAACGAGTCGGGATGTACAGACTTTTGAAATGGAGCTGTATAATGCTCCTGCATTGTTTGATTGCTTAAGACATGTAGCAGAGACCTCAACCTATTTGATCTCTTTGGCCCAGAAGTAGCTTACAGAAGACGCCGTGCATAGAGAGGTATCCGGTGAGGTAGTAGCAAGGCTGATGCTTTTCAGATCATTCTGACCCGGGTGCTTTAGAAGGAGATCATGTGCCCACAGACTTAAGGGAACTGCCCTGTGGTGCCTGGAAATCTGTAGACTTTAGGTCACTTTCAGCCTTAGGTGAACGTGCTGCTCAGTCATGGTGGAGAAACGGGCTCAGGGTTTTTCCCTCTCTTCTCCAACAGTTCTGTCTCCATTTCCAAGAGAGCCCTTTCTTTTTCTCCTTTCTTCTTTTCCCCTAACCAAAGCTCTCAAAGATACAAACTCTTTCTTGAGCTTAAATGATCTTATCCCCAAGCATATCTGTTGTTCTGTATTAACAAGGTGTGTCTGAAGATGTTTTCAGTGTCAGTGAAAATACAAATCCAGTACTACTACAGATAAAGAGAGGGAAGTAGCTTTTATTGGACACTGACGGTATAATGCTCAAAGCTTATATAATCCAAGTAAGGTCCAAAATGTATGTATTTTTTCATTGCACCTGAAAGACCAGTTAAGCATTCCATTAAGCATCTTGTTCAAGGCTCAGTAAAAGGTGGAGAATCAATTTGTCAGAGTCTGAAGGAAAGACTTTTCTCATTGTCCTGTCTCTCCAATAGTACTGAATATTTTCATTGCATAATATTTTTGTGATTGGTTGCTGACTATATACTCCTAGCCTATGTATTTTTCTTTTTGAGAAATCTTTTTTTTTTCCTAATCTTTTGGGGGAAAGATACCCACCATTAAACTCCACACTCTGGCATGGAGCATGGGAGCGCTCAGTGGCAGGATGTCAGGCTGGTTTCAACATCAACACCCTGTGTTTCTGTCTGGCTTATGTGTCTGTTCCCTGAGCAAATACTTTCAGTAGTTCAGCTCAGAGGTTCAGAGTGGACACGAGGTACACGGTGAAACCGCTGTGCTAAAGGCGTGAGAGATGGGAAGGGAATTCACAGCGGAGACAGCTGCAGTGGCCTCGGGAGGTCGGCGAAGGCTCCCTGAGGAGAGGCGCTTTGCGACAGGGTGTGAGAACGACGCGGCGTAGAAGGAAGACCCTCCAGACAGAGGCAGTGGCGGGGGCAGCTGGGTGAGAGAGAAGACACATTCCAGAACGTGTAGGTTCCTCAGCAGGGTCGGGAGGGAGAAGGGGAAACACACAGGGGGACGGAAGACGAGGGACAGAGTGGCAAGTTCGCGCCAAGGACTCCGTCCTGTTGAGGATTTCTCCTGAGAGTCTTCTAAGGTATGTAATGAGCAGAGAACGAGATGAGATTTTCAATATGGAAAGTAATTTCTGGTTCTAGAGGAAAAGTTGAAGGGCAGAAGGGCCTCATGTGAGACAAACACGGAGCCCAGGCTTCACATGATGCTGGTCTCATCTAAGGTGAAAAGTGTATGGTTAGGGAAAGGGGGTAACCTGAAAAATGAGCTGAAATTCACAGAATGAAGATCCTGATTAATTCTGGCTGTTACGAAGCCAAGCACTGAGGATGATTCTCAGGATTTGAAGTCTGGGAAGGTGGTGGACAAGGCCGCCATTCAATGTGTCCTTGAAGCCGGGTGAAAGTCAGTCTGGCAAAAATCTCCAGCGAAACCTCAGACACCTTACTGAGGCCTTAACTCCATCGGAGTTATTTAACTTAGTTTTCGCTGCTGTTGTATCTGTAGAGCATCATTTTTGAGGCCCTATAGTTGCACGGTCATCATGGCTTCCTCTTCTGCTCAGGCCTCCGCCTATTTGAACTACTGAGAGGACCTCGGGGCTCAGTGACGTTCTCCGAGTCATCCAGTCCTTCCCTTCCACTGCTCTGGTTCGAGTCCTTCCTGCTTCATGCCTCAACTGTTTCCAAGTAGCAGAGTCTCCTAACTTCTCCTAACCTCCAGTTGCACGCACGGCACCCATCTGGCACCCCGTGACCATAATAATTTTCTTTAACACCACTTTCACCACCTCGCTCAGCTCAGACATGGCCCAAGTGCTCTTCTCCAGCCAGAGGAGTTACTCAGTGTCTTCCCAGCATGCCACACTCCTTCCCATCTAGGGAAACTAGAGCGTAGCTTTCTCCTCTGCCTCCTTGGACCATCTTCAGCCTTTAGTTCCTGTCCCACCCTCTGTGAGCCTCCTCTGTCTACAAGCAATCGCTCCAGCTTCTGAAACCTACTGGTATACAATGCCAATTGTATGCAATTCTTTGCGTTCCTCTCTGTTGAAGCTTTATCGTCATATCTCAGTGGTAGATTCTTTAAAAGAAACAATAGGTAACTTCTCTAGACTAAGTTCCTGAACAAGGAGGAAAACCAGATTCTGATTACTTCACAGTTAGTTATTTTTCCCCACCAGATGCCCTTGTAGAAGAATACAGGTTATGCAAGTTACTTGAGTATTTGTCCCCTGGTTTTCTTTCTGTCTTTTTGTCTGTTTCTTTCTTTCTTTTTTCTTTTTTTCCCCCTGCGGTACCAGGGATCAAACTCAGGGCCTTGTGCTTCCAAGGTAGCTGTGGTGCCACTTGGGTTAAATCCCTGGCCTGCTGTATTTGTGCTTTGTATGTGGAATAGACTCGCTGGTCTACGTCCCTATTCAGTAGATAGCAGTGGCCATGTTTGGTGCCAAGATCACACCTGCTCCTGATTTGGGCTCCCACACCAAGCCACTCTTCAGTACATTTCCAGGATCGAGTGGCCAGACCCAGAGTCTCCCTAGGCAGGAATGCTCAGAGTCAGTTCTCTTGTAGAAACTGCCAGGAAGCTCTAACTTCAGCTAAAGTCTCCAGCCAATGGATGCCCTGTCCTCTTGGCTCTTTTTCCTTTAGGAAACATTCTGTCCTCTTTGTAAATTAGTATCCATCTGTAGAGAAACCACATTACCCAATTAGTTTGTCAAGTTCTAAATTTTTCAGACAACAGTACACTTCTTTCTCATTCTCCCCTCCTTCAGCAGGAGCTTCTCTGTTCCCCACACCAACTCCGCGGAGAGGGTGAATACAGGTGCTGCAGGGGAGACCGTAACGCACTGGGACCCTCAGCAGAACCACAGTGATGCACCTTAAGGTTATCTCTGGCTACAGCCTTCCATAGGAGGCAGCGGTGCCCCAGGTTATTTTCAACCTCAAATCCTCTCCCCAGTCTTCTTCCCTGGGAGGATGCCTTGCCCAGACAGCACCGCTAGGGGATCTTTGCCCAGTGCTTCCAGTTAGCTTGTGCCACAGGAGAGCACACGCAGGAGATTGGCACCATATCAGTAACAAGCAGGCCCGGGCTTGTTGTCTATGGCAGAAGGACTTGCCTGACATCTCTTCATCACCCCAACTCTCCAAGCCCTGGCAGCACGCCTCCCTTTCTGGGTCCTTTGTCGCTGAGGAGACGACAGTTGCTTTTGTTGCCAGTCGGTGAGCTCTGCAGCATCTCTTCATGGTTCTCTTTTCTCCAAGAAGCTCCTCAGTGTGTGATCTGTCTGCTGCACGGACCCCGGTTACTGCAGCGCCCATACAGAGAGCATCCAGATTTAGCTTTGCCATTACAGAAATGAATCTGGGTACATTTGGTTTCTCTATGGCAAGATGCACTGTGAGGTCAGTTATTGCTCTCAGAGGTATATCAGAGCCATCTTGACAGTTGCAGAAGGACCCAGGCTTCCCTTTAAAATTCTCTCTGCTGGGTTCTGGATTAACTGTGAAAGACTGAGATTATCTTATGCTCCAACAATGCTGTATGTTGCACAGACCTCTCCTTTTGAATATGGCAGAATATTTCTCAACTTTCAAGTCCAAAATTCTAAGACACTGGAATTGACATCGTTGGTGAAGCATCTTGCTCGTTTGCCACTGTTGGAGTGGGCTGGGACCTTGATATTGCTACCTGCAGTGTGTTTTGGAGATGATCTATTTATGCTACTTAGCGTTCACCAAGGGCTATGTCGAGGATTGGAACTAGACAAGCCCCTAGTCACCTACGACCAATGAGAGAAATTGTGAACCAGATGCTGTAGTAGAATCTGCTGATCACAGGAAGTCTCAGTAATTCTTGCTTCAATGATCTTTTTTCCATGTATCATGTTCTGGAAAGAAATTTCCAACATATTTTCAAGTTATTTTAACTAGGTGTTTTCTCTGCCAATTTTAAAATCAGTGGTGCTACTTTTTGCTTCCTAATGATTTATCCCCATTGGAAAAAAAAACAGGAAAATAATCTATTCTTTCCCTCAGAATATAGCATAATTGTCTCTTGGGGAAGGACTTTGTTCATTCAGAGGTGAAGTTGCAGTGTCCAGAAGGCCCAACTCATCAGCCCAATCAAAAGCGAAGGTCTCCAAAGCAGAAGTCCAGCGCCAGACCCGTCATGCACGCATAAAACAAATTACTCAATGGGAGCAGCACATAAATCACTTAACAGAGTGCCAAACATTCCATTGCATTCCTTCCAGAATCTAAAACCCAAACATAAAAGTGTTCCAAACTCTTACCTAAAAGTTCTGCAGGGAAAATGAACTGTGAGTAACCGTGGAGAAAGTGTAAGCAATTCACGCACCTGATGGGACCACCTGCTAATCAACATTCACACAGTATTCTGTATCCAGTCATGAATCAAAACTCTTGAGCTATGTTTATGGCTTTAAAAGCCAGAGACTCCTGTCATCAAGAGACTCCTGTCATCAGCAGCTCGGTTGTTCACAGTGACTCGGCCAAAACCTGCATGAGTTGCTATGTTTCTTTTTTTTTGAGACAGGGTCTCGCTTTGTAGTTCAGGCTGGCTTTGAGCTCACTATGTAGCCCAGGCAAGCCTCGAACTCAGCAATCCTCCTGTCTCTGCCTCCCGAGTGCTGGGATGACAGGCATGAGCCACCACTCCCAGCACTGTGGTATGTGGTATTGATTGCTGGTGGGCGTGGGTTTCCACAGCCAGCATTGTACGTGGTTACTGGGGATCGAACTCAGGACCTTGGGCTTGCGAGGCAGGCGCCAGAACCACTGAGCTAACACTCCGACTCAAGTTGCTATATTTCTTAAAAGACCCTGGTCTTGATGGATTGTGCCTGGTTTTAGGGAGGGACTAGGCCTTGTTCTGGATGGTGAGGTTGGTAGGTAGTGCAGTAAATCAGTCATGGGGAACAAGGGCCTGTGGGAGTGAGGGCTTGTGTTTCTTACCACACTGTGAGTCCAAAGAAGAGAATTATACACATGTCAGAAATGTCTAAGAAAAGCCACCTGCACACATTTTTAACTAAATGTGTTCTTGAACAAAATATAATGTTTTGTCCGAAGTTTTCAATAAAAGTACTTACTGGGGTGGACAGGAAATAGATAACCCTTATATAAAAATATCTACCCTCTCAGGCATAAGAAATGAGGTCAACATGAGAAGCCCCTAAAAATTAGAGAAATTTTCCCAAGGGCTCAGCTATTAAATGATGGCCTCAAAAGAGATTGAGGGCACAAAATTTCATTCAGGATATTTTTTAATCTTGCCATGGTTGCTATAGCAAAAACCATAAGCTGCTGGGTTTCAGAAATACAGAAATGTATGGTCTTACAGATCTGGAGACCAGAAGTATAAAAGCAGGATGACAGTAGGGACGGAGTAACACCAGCAAGCGGCAGAACAGGAGATGCCAGTCTTTGTCCCTCCACAAAAAACCCTAGCAAATAGGTAGCTATCAATGAGCCAACCTGGCCTTGGCAGGGAGCAAGTGTTCAATAAAGAAACAAAGCAATGCAAGATGAGCAAAGCCATAATCAGAGTTGCCAGGGACATTCCGAAATGTAGACAGAGCTGCATCCTTTTTATTTCTAGCCAAAGCTACACAAGGTGCCACCACGGTGCCCGGTGACCTGCCCTGCAGAAGACATCCACATCTTCTGCCACAGGGTTTCCAAACCATCCATGCCACCGAATGGGCCCAGTGAGAAAGCTGCTGTCGTCACACTCCTCAAGGCAGCCACCGACTCGCTGCCCTGGACCTGGGCCAGCACCTACCTCGATCCTGGAGGGGCGGCCGCTGGAAGTGTGCGGGCACTGCAGGTCTGAGCTGCATGACTGCCGGCGCGTTCCCGCATCCCACACCTTAGATCTGCGGCGCGCTGCATGGGCTGGTGCTGGGAACGCCCGGTCCACCGCTGCTGCGGGCCGGGCTAGCCTGGGGTCGGTGGCCTAAGTAGACCTTAGCTTTGCTGCTGCTCTGTGGTGCCCGAGTCTGACATCTGAGCCGACACGACAGCGAGGCAGCCTCAGGCCATGCGGAGGCCCTTGTGTGGCTGGGTACCCTAGACAGAGTGACGGCTCAGGCATAGGAGCCGCTATGTCACGGCTTAGTCCACACCCTGGGCCACAGAGCTTTGGTTCCGCTGGATATGTATGCATTTCAGACACCACTCTGGCACTGCAGTCCGTACTCTGGGCCGTGGAGATTCATAGCTTTCTGTGCACCTGGTTTAACTCTGGCTCCCTGCTGCTCCATAGCCACTCATATCACACACCCCACTGACGGGGAAGCCCCAGCGGCAGCACCACCCTGCACCCTGGAGCGCGGTCCTTCTGATGTTCTGGTGCAGTGAGCCCCAGTTCCGTGGTTCCCTTATGAGTCATACCTCCTACACGAATGCTGCACAGACACACCTACAAGCTCACCCAACACCAAGGAGAGTTCTTTGGCCGTGATTTTCACAGTGAAAGGAAAAGAAATTGAGAGATATCCAGCAGCCCTGGCTGCCATGATAGGTACCTAAATTTTGTTCAGAGCAGCCCTGAAATCTTTGATAGTGCCACACTCTGCTGCCAGACCTGCATGCAGGTAATGGTGGTTGGTGCATCTTCTGTGCCACACCCTACTTACTCGGTGCACTTGTGCGCAGCCATTGAATAAGACCTTCCTCCACCCAAACCCTTGCATAACCTCTGGAAGAGGTGACCTCCCCATTAAAGGCACAGATATCAACCTAAAATAAGAAATATGAAAAACTATGGAAAGGTACTATTAATATTTCAATAAATCCCTGCTAAAAGACTTCTATTAATTGTCCAAAAAAAGTTGTTTGAAGGAAGAATAGTTGAGCAGTGAACAAGACAACTAAAATCAAGGAGACAATATACACATAAAATAGGAAGTTTGATATTAAGTAAAACGAAACAAATTTTGGAGCTTAAGAATTCAATAAGTGAAATGAAAAATTCAATACTGAAGGTAAATAGAAGACTGATCAGTCAAGAGAAAGCATCTGTGAACCCAAACATTCTTAAAAATATGCAGTGAAAGAGGAGAAAACAATGAAAGCTCAGGAACACAGTGCCAGAGCTAATAGTCACATTAAGGAATTCAGGGAGAAACAGGGCAAAATTTTATTTGAAGAAATAATGGCCAAAAACTTGGCAAATCTAGAAAAAGATACAAATAGCTAAGTATTTGAATCCCCAAAGTCTCCAACTAGATTCAGTTCAAAGAGGACTATACCAAGCTATATTATCAATCAACACTTCAAAATCAAAGACAAAATTTCAAAATCTTAAATGAGTTTTACATAGAAGGGGGCTTCCATATAGTGATGAGTGGATTTCTCTGCAAAATCTTTGCAGGTGAGGAGAGTATGGGGTAATATTTAAAAGGACGAAAAGCAATCTGAGGATGTTTTATCTGACAAAGCTGATCTTCAGAATTAAGAGAAAGGTTCTCAGAGGCCGGAGGGTTAGCTCAGTGGTTCTGGCGCCTGCCGCGCAAGCACAAGGACCTGAGTTCGATCCCGGGTAACCACATACAATGCTGGGCGTGGAGACACGCCCACCAACAACCAACACCGCATACCACAATGCCGGACGTGGTGGCTCACGCCTGGCATCCCAGCACTCGGGAGGCAGAGACAGGAGGATTGCTGAGTTCGCGGCGGCTTGCCTGGGCACCATAGTGAGCTCAGGACCAGCCTGAACTACAAAGCGAGACCCTGTCTCAAAAAGCAAAAAAAAAAAAAGAGAAAGGTTCTCAGACCAAGAAATGTTAGATTTTGTTACCATTATATCTGCCTTAATAGAAAAAGTACTGCAAGCTAACATGATGAACACTGATTAGTAACATGAAAACATAAGACGATAATAGGTAAAAGTATATATTAAAATTTAGAAGCTAGTACTGTAATGATGATGTGTAAAATCATTTGTTTTATAGGTTAAATGATAAAATTCTTTAACTGTAGCAACATTAAGGACTATACAATCTAAAAAGCTCCAGGTCCATAAGCATAAAATGGAATGCAATAAATATGTAGTTTTGAACTTTGGCATCTGCTTAAAATAGGATATTGTCTCCTGATAACCACAAAGAAAAAATTTTAGAAAAGCAAAGAAAGCATACTACTATAGAAAACCCATGAAATCACAAAACAATGGAACAAAAGTTTTATAAAACAATAGACAACATATCAGCAGTAGTAAGTCCTTATCTATGTATAGGAACTTTGAATGTGAATGGATTGAATTGTCCAGTTCAAAAAACACAGTGGCTGATAGGAACTTGGGGGTGGGTAGGAGATAGCAAAGAATGGAAAGAATACATTTGATGTTAAAAAGGAAAAAAAGAGCTTATATATGTGGTGGGTGTGGGGGGTTGAAGAGAGAACAAGGGAATGAGAAAAAAATAAGATATATCATGTATAGGTGAAAAATTGTAATGTTGAATGTGATCATCACACTCCTAAAATGCACCAATACACTCAATTTATTAAAAATATAAAATCAAATTATATGCTGCATATAGGAAATTCATTTTATCTTTAAGGACCCACATAGACTGGAAATGGTAGAATGGAACAAGATGTTCCATGAAAATTAAAACTAAGCAGGGTTAGATATACTTACAAGACGTATTAAGAATAAAACTTCAAAAACACTCTTGTCAGTTTGAGGATACCACAGTTGTAAATACCTGTGCAGGTAGCATCATAAGAGCTAAACCTACAAAGCAGATATGAATGGTTCTGAAGAGATGATAGCACAATACAACAACAAACGAGGGCAATACCCCATTTTCAGAAAGGGACAGACCAGCAGGACAGAGTACTAACAGACACTGGCCATGAACTATGCTATCTACAAAATGGATTTTATAAACAACATTTTCAAGGGCATGTGGAACATTTTCTAGGATCTTATGGTTGGTCACAAAATAAGTCTTCTGGAAAACACAGAGCAACAGGCACAATAACAAGCACATTATGGTAGTTTTCACTCAAGGAGCAAAAAGTATACTTTAGGTTACAAGGAAGAAAAGAAAAACCAAGACAAACATGAGAGAAATAAAATCAAGGAAACTAAATGATTGTAGAAAAAGATTAACCTTTAGCTAAGCTAACTAGAGAGAAGGCTCAATCAAATCACTAAAATTACAAATAAGAGGTGACATAATGAATACCATACAATAGAAAGGATCATAAACTACTGTGGGTAATTATATATGAGCAGATTGGATTACGAGGAAATAGGTAAAGTAGAAACATACAACCTATTCAGATTAAATAATGAAGATGTAGAAAATCTGACCAGACTAATAATGTGGGATGAATAATTCTATGAAAGAAAAGCTCATTTTCTAATGGCTTCACTGCTGAATTTTATGAATAAGAACTCTCCTTGAATTCATATTACCAATATTCCCTCATCTGATTTTGTTGTCCTTAGGTTCCCATATTGATAAATCTTTATGTATAGCATGAAAAAACTAGTCTTATTTCCTCCATTTATAGAACCCATCTTCACAAAGGACATGCCTGAGTGAAACACACACAGACCTCCAAGGCCATGAAATGTACTGTACATAGAGTATCTCCAAGGCACATATTAATCAGTTTAGAACCTTTACTACTTCAGTATGACTTGATCTCTAAGTCTGCAGCAACTTTATTTTGAAGTAAGCTTTCATGGTGTGTACATTGTGGAGTATTGGTGTTTGGCATTGCAACGTATCTTTTTGAAGGGGAACATAATGCAGTGCACAACAATTTACACATTGAAATACAGCATGGATAATAATTATCATAAACTCTCTTTTCCTCCTTTCTCCTTCCCTCTGTTTTTTTTTTCCTTGCTTGGTTTACCATGCATAGGAGAAGAAGAAAAAGCTAAGTGGATATATGCAAAATTATAGGCACGGTAGACAGGTAGCGACTTGAATGGTGAGGAGGCTACTTAAGACGGAAAGTGGAATCTTTGTATCATCGTGCGCTGGGCACTGATCCCAGGGCCTGGTGCATGTTAGGCCTGTGTGCTGCCAGGGAGTTTCACCCTGAGCTCAGAAGATGGAATTTTGAAGAAGGAGGCAAAAAACTTTAAGGTACAACATTGGTAATAGAGCTAGTGATGATTTTTATATTGCTGTGCCACAGAATAGCCCCTCCCCCCGTATACACACATACGGGCTGGTAAACGTGCCATAGTGTGCTCATGAGGGATACTGAGTTTTGGGTAGATTTCTGGGGTGGCTTAATGCACCCTGCCTTGAAAAAGCACACTTCTCAACGTGGGAAAAATTCAACTGTGTCTGGAACTGCAAAGGGCGGACGGCGGTTGAGCTTGTCCGTGGGGACAGTGCTCCTTGACAAAACACGGTGGAGCCAGCCCCAGCCTCCCCCCAGGAGCAAGCGGAGCATCTGTGGACGCAGCCTCAGGGCGGGGTCTTGCTGGTTTCGTTCCCTCTTTTCGGAGTAAGGCCTCAGACTTGGTGGAGGCAAGCTAGTTCTACAAAGCGAGCCTTAAGCACGCCCTGACTTACTAGGATTGAGAGTGAGGACGAGCATCCAGGCCTCCGGCCTCCCCCACCGGCTGTCCCGCTGTGCCGGCTGATCTGTGACCCACTTTGGTCACTGCTGACTTGAACAATCAACGCTGATAAAAATAACCCCCTGAAGCGTGGGCCGTGGAGCTGCGTCCATAACTCTGCGTCCTGTAGTCTCGATGGAGATGGAGAGAGGTGGCCTGGCTGACAGGAGCAGGGCACACCCACAGCCTCTCGGGCCCCTTAGCGTAGTTTATACAACATCTTTTAAAAGTCCTTAGTGCCATTCTCCATTTATTACATGTGTACTGTTTATCTAAACCTGCCTTGAAGTTGTTAATGTTTTGGCTTTTACAACTAGTTCAGGTAATAAATCCCATATGGTTACTTCCCTCCTACACAAAATCCCTACATGTTAATTTAGAGCTTATCTTTTAAGTTAATACTGAGCTATGACCATGATTGATTATTGCATAGATTTCCTAATAAAAAGACAGCATGCTTAGGTTGTCTTTGCAAAAAGCGTGTTTGGGTACCTGTACAGCACCTTATTCCAAAGCAGGACAGTTAAATGGTGATTTGGTGACAGTTGCAGCCACTAAAAGTTGCTGGAAAAAACTTTTAACAGGATCTTAGATAATAGCGGTAACACATGCTCAAGATAGTCTCACAGAATTGAACATCTCACACGCTCTATTTTTCCTTGTTTAGTTTGCCTCACTCCACCGGACTGTAAGCATCAGGGAGGCCAGGATTTTGTCTGTTTATCCCCAGACACTGAAGCAGCCCCTGCTGTAAGGTGGGCATCTCATGGATAGTGTTGAATACATGAAGTTATGTGTGATGGACCTAAAATAAATAAGCATGAGCCCAACCAAGGCCGCCTCCCTGGCATGGTCCAGTGATGTCTCTGAGGAGACTTTTCTGGGACTGGAACAGGTCTGCCCATGTGCAGGGCTTTGGAATGAAGTGTACACACGTTGGCATGCTGAGATGCTTTCCGCAGCCCTGTGAGGTAAGCAGGGAACATGTTATTCCTTGTCAGATGAGGAAACAAAGACTCGGGTTACTGCACATGGTCACAGTCACATGAGTGGAAGGTGGTAATATTGTAGACCTCTGCCCTATACCATCAGTTTTAAATTGTTTTGGTGCCAACTTAGAGGTAGTACATTTGAAATAATGTGCCCTCAACCCACACGTGTGCACAGATTTGCACACCCAATTAAAACAAAACTTTTACAATAGTAGCATAAAATAGGCCAACACTTTTGCCTGAAGTTTTAAAATTCTACTTCAACCATAGATTGACAGACGTGTTCTCTGCCATGTCTATTTTTCTGCATAATTCCCCATCATATCACTTTTTCTCTTCATTTTGGAAATGGGAAAAATATTGCGTTACCCACTAATAAAACTCGGTTTTCCGTCAAAGTCATCCACTCTGGGGAAGAGGTCAGTCAGTTCCCTTGCGATGAAGTCAGAGAACATGAAACCTGGACAGAGACTCCAAGGAAACAGAGCCTTTGGGACAGCAAAGGACGGAAAAACCAAGCCTGAAAGCCAGGACATTTCGGGCAGGCAACAGTTAAGAGCCCCCTGGATGCACAGAGCCACCAGGACCGCCACAAGGCTCGCACAAAGATGAGCCCAGAACAGACGCGAAGTGGGCGGAGTCCTGCGGTGGAACAGTGCCACGGCATCAATTAACCTTGGCCAGGACCTGCCAAAGCAGCCGCGTGCTTTAGGAAGTCTTAAGAGTGGAGCCCGGTTTTATGGACTATCCAAGGTTCTATACTTTGATCCGACAGAAAGGGTTTAATTAGAGCCAGTTGTTTACAAGGAAGGGAAGTGAACCCGGGGAGGGCTATCAGGGTGAGCGCACAGAAAGTAAACAAACGAGCTGCAAAACAGCTGAGTTTTCCTTGAGCTCGCCTCAGCTGATAAGGTCCGCTTACCCCCGGGATTATCTTCATCCATTTTCCTGAAGCTGGAGAAACACAGGGGTGCAGACATTCCTGACTCCGGATCCGTCTATTTGGCGAGATTTTGGTCACGGTGCCTCTTCTGGTGCTGAGACTGCTAGGGTGCGACCTCGCCCCGGGGCGGGGAGCAGGTGGCGGGCGGGGCAACCCCGGGGGAGCAGCCCCTGGGGCTCCTGTGCTCTCCTGCAGATCCTGAGCATGGGGCGCGCAGGGGGCCCTGGAGCCACAGCTTCAGAGGACACACTCTGCTCAGGGGGGGCCGAGCCACAGTGGATGTGAGCCCGAGGTGGCTGCGCCCCGGCCTCACCCAGGAGGAGGAGGGAGTCGGCACAGCCCCGATAGCGCCCTGGGGACCAGACCGGCCGAGGAATCCTGCCTGGGCGGAATCAGAGAAGCGGGCAGGAGCCGGGTCTCGCGAGACCCTAGGCGATGAGCCGCGGAGTCTGGAGAAGACTCTGGTCGGTCTTTGCAATGAGCGGGCACCTGGAGAAGCACAGGTGAATTTAGAAAGGTGGGTGGGAATGGAACGGGGGCGCTCTGAGGGGCTTCTGTGAGTTCCTGGCGGCACTTGCTGGATTCCAGGGTCGCGAAATGATCGAGGCAGAACTGGCCGCACTGGCCTCTCCCACCTCTTCTCACACGGGCCCTGCTCGCCCTTCTCGGAGCGAGGGACGCCCGGACCCAGAGCTCAGAGCTGCAGAGCAGACGGAACAGCTGCAGCCACCGCCTCTCTCAGGAAGGAGGGCGATTTAAGGAGCCTCAGAATGTTCGCTCTCGCTCTCCCAGAGCGGCGTTCTGTGTGGGAAGTGGAACCGAAGCTCTGGATTTGGACAATAAACACCCTTGAAACAAATCGCCACCCTTAAGCTTCCCCTGTAAGTGCCAGATACACCACTTTGAGCATTTGAGTCAGGCAGGACTAACGATGAGCCCTCGGGGAGGTAGACTTTTAACCGTTGACATTTTTCTAAATCTTGATTTTTCCTTGTTCATTTTCCTCTTAGTATTGAGCTGAAGTTGCCGTTGTAGAAGGTGTGGAAGACATTTTGGGGAGAGGGCATAGTTTTGGGGTAAGGTCATTTCTAGAAAGGGTTGCCAGTGAGCCTGTGTTTGTGGTGGAGGGCTGTTGAGGGTGAAAAAAGAAGGGTTCTAGAATCTTCTGAAAGGCTGAGGAAGGGCCAACAGAACTACACTTTGCTGACTCATAAAACTGCCCCAGACTTTCCTTCATCTCGTAAATCCCTCTCTGGGCACCTCGAGTGTCCTGTGTGTGCTGCTCTTATCTGGGGTAGGGGTTGAGTCTTCCTGGTCTCCCGAGCTCCAGCCTGAGTGCAGTGAGGCCTCCATGGAGCAGTGTGTGGTCTGCGTGGGGTGCCATGTCTCTGCATCCTGTTTGTGTCCTCATCACTTTGCTTGAAAACTCAAGCACGGCTATGTTTCCCTGAACCCGGCTCACCCTGTGGATGACGCGTGCACACTTGGCACTGAGGTGGGGCCCGGGACTGTCCGCATTCTCTCCTTGCTGCACCTGCTCTCTCCACACCGTCAACAGGAGCATCCCTTTCCCTGCATCAGGAGAGCCCAGGTGCCTTGTCCTTTATTGAGCCTTTCGTTGTCTGCCTGTGCTTGCTTATATAAGAACCTGCCAGTACTTCTGTACAGTGTATTAGCTTTGCTGATTTTTCTCTTCATCTTTGCTTTGCCATGTATATTTTATCTCTAGCACGTAGCACAGTGTTTCTTCTTTGTAACCTCTGGGAAATTGATCTGATCTCATAAACATGACTTTCGAGGGTGTTATCCACATTTCCAGCAGTTTTTCAACCTGTTTGTGGCCACACACTCAGCAGGATAGAGAAAGATGGGGCCTTGGTTGGGAGTGGAGTGGGTCTCTCCAGAAAGAGCTAACTTTGTTGCTTATTAAGTGAAATTCCTTTAATTTTTCTCTGGACATGTTCTGAACTTAGCATCTGAAATGACGAGTTATTGATTTCATGTAAGAAAAGCTGACATATCATTTTGGACCTGCCGAGTAATAAAGAGATTCTGAAGAACCAAGAATCTACACGATGGTTGCAATTAAGAACGCTGCAGTCTGACTCCACGTGATGCCTGGGTGCGCCTGGGCTGTTGGGAGGCAGATGCCCTGGGTTTTCTTTCCGGCGCTCAGAGACGGACACAGGCCCGAGCACCTGGGGCATTCTACCCACACATGTGTGTTTCTGCCTTTGGTTCTAGCCAGACTTTGTCAGCTGAGCCTCTCAGATGAGGCTACCTGTTTTCAAGAGTTGATGCAGTTTCAGCCAAGATGTGTCAGAAGGTGTGTCTGGTTAACTTAGACACAACTGCAGAGACAAAGCCGTGTCTACTGTTCAGGGAAAATTACCAGTGCTTCTTTTCCATAGGACTTGATGTCTTTCTTCCTGTTCCTCTTCATTCTTGCTCTTCTTTACTATGAACATTTTCAAATATATAACTCAGTGAAAATGCTATAATAAAACGCCTATGTTTCTATAACCAGATTTGGAAATTATCCAACTTAGTTTAGTTCCTCCTATGACCTTCAGACCACAGAACAGATGGTTTCTACATCTCTTCCAGCTTCAGTCAGAGCTTTCCTTCCTCTCATTTGTTCTTATACCAACCATTACTTCTCTCATTTGGAAGGAGGGTGTGGGTTGATCACTGTAGCGGCAGAGCTAAAGGGTGAACTGTGAGGGTTGCTTCTGTCTACCTAGACTTTAGCACTCTCCCAAGATGACCCTGGTAAGTGTACGCTGAATATGGGTCCTCTGCTTGCTAAAAGTAGCTTCAGGACTCAGCTGCTGCTCGGAACAGGACTGTTGTACCCCAGTTGTTTGTAGGTAGACATTGGGGTCCTGCTGTCCACAGGGGCAGTATGCAAGTCTACCTTCTTGACGCTGGCACGGCCACGCCCCCTTCCTCAACAAGTGATCTGTCTTCACTTCCCATCTTTACGTCTGTGTAATGACCTCATTCCATGGAGACAGTACTTGATCTGAATTTCCTCTTTTTCTTTTCCCTTACCTTTCTTTCTCATCAATAGCAAAGGAACCATTGCTGGACATTTACAACTTTTAAAATGGAGACTATGCAAATTGAAGTTCTCTTGTATTATGTTAAAAACATAGCTTTGTATTTGCTGTTTGATCCTTCTAGTCATCTGTATAGGAGAGAGGCTTCTCCTAAGTGTGCTGGTATTTTATCTCCTCTTGATACTTCATGGCTTTTGTTAGTAGTGTCAGTGTTCCTTAAAAATCAATGTTTCCCTACAAATACTTTATATTAAGATCCATTGGGCATAAAATGTGATATAGTCATTCAATAGCTCTCTGATGGAGAATCTAAGTCATAGAAAATATCTTAAATAGCACCGTGCCTTGGGAACTGGCAGAGGTTGGGGTCGGCACAAGAAGACATCTGATCAGGGTCTACATGTCGGTAGGGCTCAATCCCAAAGCGACAAAGCCCATCATTGTGTTATTTCAAAGTGACGACCTTGAGAGTGGAGAAGGTTCCCTTTTGGTGTGTTAATGAGTACGTGAAAGTGTTTGCATTCCTGTCACATATGTTCAGCTTCATCTCAGCTGTGGACTTACAGAACTTTGGGGAGCCGATGGGGTCCCTCTGGAAGACTGTCTTCGGGTAAAGAAAACAGGGCTGTTGTTGCTTTTACCCTACATGCTGTAGTTTAAACCGATGGCATTAGGCTTAATTGGTTTTGTCATGTGTTGATAGTACTTCAAGAGAACACAGATTGACTACAGATAAGGAGGCTACAAGCTAGAAGTATAAACAGAACCAAAAATAAGGATGTTTGTTTTTCTTACCAGTGTGGTTATTAGTTTAAGTTCCAGGTGTTGTTATATATGCAGCACACATGCAGAATTTGCATGTATGTATAGTGCGGTAATTTGACTTACTGGACATACTAAGGCAAAAGTCTTGGCATCTTTTCTTTCTCAAATTAGCATCACTTGTTGAAGGTGTACTGCATGTGAACTGCTGTGTGCATGGACTTTTCAGCAGTCCTCTTCTTTCCCTGTTAGGCCCTATGTGGCCGATGGCTTCTCATACTTTATGTGTTTATTCCAGTGAGTGCTGTAAATCATGCTCTCACAGCAGTCTCCTCCACAGCCATACGGATGCCGCAAGCACCTCTGGAGATGGGGTGCTGTGCACAGACAGGCCCACACTCTGGCTCAGTCCAAATTTACATTGCCAGAAACTAAAGGACTATGGGGTGGGGTGCGGTGTGGAACCTGACTGAGCCTCACAGCAGGAGCACGTGTGGTCATACGTTAATTTATTCCACAAGTATTTCCTGTGCCCTTATGCTGTGCCAAGAATTGTTCTAGGTGGTAGGGATACACAAATGAAAAGAAAACTACAGAAGACAAAAGTTAAGCAATCAAGATAGAGCTGGGCAAATGCTGGACGTGGTGGCTCACGCCTGTCATCCCAGCACTCAGGAGGCAGGGACAGGAGGATTGCTGAGTTCGTGGCGGCTTGCCTGGGCACCATAGTGAGCTCAGGGCCAGCCTGAACTACAAAGTGAGACCCTGTCTCAAAAAGAAAAAAAAAAAAAAAGATAGAGCTGGGCAATGAACCCAAATTAGATGATGCAGTAAAAGGCTGAATGGCGATGCTAGAGATGGGTGGAGAAGACCTGGGCCAATCTTCCTGAGGCTGAGGGTTTACTGTCAGCGATCACGTCTGCCTCGGCCGCTTTCCTGTCACGAGACAAAACTGCCCACACCTCGGTGTGAAGGGGAGAGAGGTTTATGAAGGTGTGAGATTTCAGTGCCTGCTGGGCTGGCTCCGTGCAGGAGCGGGAGGGTAGAGGAGTACGGTGGTGGACGAGGCGCCCATGGCTTTGAGAGAGCAGAGCGAGGAGGGCAGAGCAGGACCTGCACATGTCCAGGCCCCGTACCACGGACCGAGCTCACAGCGCTCGTGGATGGGGAGAGTGTCCTGCACGTCCAGTGCCCTTCCGCACACGTGAGGCTCTGAGGAGACAAGTGAGATCTCAACTGTGACACAGGCATAAAAGATGAAGAAAATTCTAGCACGGGGCAGAGCAAGTGCAGGGTCCTGCGGCCAGAGGGTCGCTGATGTGTCCGAGGAACATAGAGATGGTCCGTGAGTCTGGAGGGAAAAGGAAGAGCCGGATCAAGCAGGAGTTTTCCAAGCCGAGTGTTCTCAGCATAAAGAGATGCTCTGGAGGACGTGGACCGAATTGCCCTCTACATTTCCGGTCAGCTGTGGAGATGGAAGTGGACCGTGGAGACAGAGGGGGAGAAAGCCGCCTCACTGAGCTCCTGTAATGAGCCATCCAGGTGGGAGAGAAGGTGAGCTCTGGAAGGGACTTGAACAGGAGCTGCTGATGTGACAAATGGGGGTATAAAGAAAAAATGAAAGGTGTGTTCTACATTTGGGGCTTAGGTACTTGTTGAAGCAGAAATGTGAATCAAAAGAAAAACAACCCCCCAGACTAAAACATAACACATTTCTTGTACAGTGGGGATTATAGTTTGTTTTGAGATGCTGCGATTAGCTTGCTTTTAAGACAAGCAAGCAGAGCTGTGAAGACAGATTCTGTATCTACAAATCTAAGGTCTGGAAGAGAGTCTGCAGATGGAGGTCTGGGATCGGTGCCCTGAAGATCTGGTTCAAGTTGTGGGCAAGGATGAGGTCCCCTGTGTAGGGTGGAAGCCGCAGACACTGAGGTCTCGACCTCCTGGAGAAGGAGATAACAATGATTCCAGCGCTTGAAGAAGAAAGTCAGGATCGCGTGATGTCAGTGAAGAAAAGGAGATGCCTGGAAAGAAAGAACTGGGGCCTGAGCGCACGCTGATGCCCCTGGAGATGACACAGTCCTCCTCAGCCTCTCTTCATCTTCCCCGTGAGCCACGCCTGGCTGGACCCCGAGTGGAGGTGAGCTCTGGATGCCTTTGCTTGTGACCTGGGCTGCACTGACTGGTTTCCGTTTCTCTGTTCTAATAATGGGCGTTCGGTTTAGGCTCTGCGCCTGGCCACGCCCACTCTCCCAGCCAATCCGAGTCCTCACAGCCAGAGGGCATCTCAAGGGTGGTCGCCGGAGGAGAGGACGAGGGTGAACCAAAGTGAAGCGAATACTTTCGGGCAGAAGCTTTTGCCGCAGGACGGTGCGCTTGTCCAGATGGATATGTGAGGGCTGGCGCCTTAGAATTCTTTTTCAGCTAGTTTTCAGAGCCAGACACTGAGATAATTTCAGGAAGAGCACAGAGAAATACACCTTCTCATTGAGAAACAGTGAAAATAGTCGAAAGAAAAGTGCTTCCACAACCCACAAATGGACAAAAGAGGAATCAGAATGGTGTCTGAGGCTATACACACGTTAAAATTTTAAATTTTTTTTTTTTGGTGGTACTTGGGGTTGAATCCACGGCCTTTGCATTGAGCTATATTGCAGCACCCCTCTCCCTTGAAAATTTTGAGACAGGATTTTTTTTACAATTCCCCGAAGTTACCCACGTTAGGCTCAAACTTGTGATCTTCTTGCTTCAGCCTCCCAGAGTGTTGAGATAACAGGCATGATCAGTGTGCCCACCTAGTTTTCTTTTGCTATACAAGAAAATTACCCCCCCCATGAAGGCTTTGTAATCTTACACATTCTGTCAAAAATTTGGAACCAGCTTAGCTAAGTAATTTTGGATCAGTGTTCCTAATGAGACAACGAGTAAGCCATGAGCATAGGGTTCTAGTAATCAGTCCGATGGTGGGCGAGAGGACCCTTTTTAGAGGTGCCCTTGGTGGTGTAGGGGTGGGGGGAAGTAGGGTGGGTAGGGCAGGGGGAAAAATGAGAATTAAATTGTGTCATAAAATGGTATAGATTCTCAATGTGGAGTATAACTGATGTGTATATATAAAATGTACCAATAAAATGTCAATAAAAAATAGGAAAAAAAGGTGCCATTGGTGGGCAGCCTACGTTTGTGCTGGAGTCACGTGAGAACGCTCACAACATGTCACTGATTTCCTCCGAAGTACATCATCCAAGAGAACCAAAGGAGGCCTCAGCGCCTTTTAGAGTCCAGCCTGGAAGTCTAACACCAGCATTTTAACTATATTCCATTCATTAGAATTCATTAAATTTGGCCCAGGCTCCAGATGAGAGGAAGGAGGCTCCCCCTTCTGCAGGAAAGTGTATCGAAGAACTTGGGGACGTCTTTCAAAACCTTCATAATGGCTATAATCAGAAGTTGAAGTAATGCGACTTGTTATGTAGGTCTGATTGGAAATAATGGGACAGACCGGGTACCGGAAAGATGTTCGGTATCAGGATTGAAAGTCCTAAACTCACGAATTTTTTAGCAAGTACTGGGAGTAAGGCTGATGACGGTGTATGGAGAGAAGGCTGAAAAAGGGCTGATTTTTGTAGCAGAGCAGAAGGCTCTAGCCTCTGCTCTAGCAGAACCAAACCTACAAAGAGCCATTATGGGAATGAAAAAGAACATGGTGCTTTTTACCAGACACCAGCCTGTAAGAAAGAGGTCTCTTCCCTAGGGAGTATACAGTGTTAGGTGTTAGGAGGAATTAATGGGCTGACAAGCCTAAAATATGGTCAATTATAATAAAAGTTAGCCAGAAGAAGCCCAGAATTTGAACTCTATAGAAAATAGCCAATTCTAATCCTTCCCTTCCCCCCACCCTTTACGATTTAATACTTGGCACGGGAAAGGTCGCTTGACAATATTTATTAGCTCATTAACTGTAAGTGTCTTTATTACCATGGGGATATTTCCTGTAACAGTTCTGTTCTATGAGCTACAGGACAGGTGTGTCTCCCCAGTGTATGAGTGCAATGGTGAGTACAAGCTCATCACGGGCATTCAAAATCCATAACTAAATATGACTTTTTCTGCAGCTGAAGAAAAGCAAACGGTCAGACTACGCGAGGGTGGGCTGACTCACATGAGGGCAGCCAGGCCAGTATCAGTGCTGCTGAACCAGGCAGCACTGCCCCATGGTGAGCTGCGGCTGTGCTGCCCCTCGGACCTCAGCTTCCAGGAAGAGGGGGAAAGAATTATACGCCAAGTGTCAAAATTAACATTGTTAATTAAATTTTCCCAACAGTTTTTTTTTTTTTTTTTTGAGACAGGGTCTCGTTTTGTAGTTCAGGCCAGCTCTGAGCTCACTATGTAGGCGAGGCAAACCTTGAACTCAGCAGTCCTCCTGTCTCTGCCTCCAGAGTGCTGGGATTATAGGCGTGAGCCACCACGCCCGGCTTCCCAAAAGTTTTATTCCATATGAAAGGAATTTTTCCAATATTAAATAAGATAAAAATCCATTCTCAGAATTCTGTCAACCACACAGCTATTACATGAGGAATCTAGGATTCATGCTTGAATCTGTTTTTAAAAACATATAATGACCTATGTTAAAATAGTACAGTAATTCTCAAACATTACCCACTTCTCATTTGCTCTCTAAAAAATCTGAACTTGGGTTTAGATGAATCAGTAATAGCCTATAAAGTAAGTCGATTTCTGATGAAAAAAGATTTTCCTAGAATTAGGCATTGATATTTAACCAAACTATCTTTTAATTAATGATTTTAAAATATAAAAGATTCACGCTTTTGAAAGTCTATAAGCTCACCACGTCTTAACTGGTACTGACATCATGGTCTTATACCAAAGAATTCTGGGTAATTTTATTTACCCATTCACAGCCTATTTTTAGTTTGACTAAATCTTAATTATTCATTAAAGTTAGCAAATTTCGTTGAGAAAGTCATCTTTCATCTACGGATACTATATTTAGTCTCCTCTTGTATCCTTATTCTTTTGTCAAAGGCTTCTTTGTCCAATTACAAGTGTTACTTGCGTGGGGAAGGACATTGGTTCTCAGCTGGGTGTTCTCAGTGTCTACCCTCATCGCTGCTACTTAGTTCTCAAGTTACTTATAAACATGATTAGATAATTATTAAGCACCTACATTGTGTGCTTACATTTTAAGTTCCATCCAGTGGAATGTTGGGTACCTTTTTTTAATCTTTTTTTTTTGAGACAGGGTCTCGCTTTGTAGTTCAGGCTGGCCCTGAGCTCACTATGTAGCCCAGGCAAGCCTCAAACTCAGCAATCCTCCTGTCTCTGCCTCCCGAGTGCTGGGATGACAGGCGTGAGCCAACACGCCCGGCACTGTTGGGTACCATTTTTATGTAGGTATGATTTGGAATGGACATTGCTTCTGTATGACATCTACGCAAAATGTGGTCCTTGAAAATTTTTAAATAAATTGATTTCATTGAGAGAGACATTTGCCAGCATTTGGGGTCTATCCCATGGGACGTGGAATGGAGGGCTCATAGTCATATGAACTGAGCAGAAAGTATTCAATAGCAGAGTTTGATGAACCACGACAGCTGACTGGTTTAATTTTTCATCAGTTTTGAGCTCTATAGTTAATGCTTAGAGTGAATTCAGTTATTTCTGAAGGTGAGAACACAATATATTTAGAACCATCACAGCAATGTGAAATCAGAAAAAAAACATTTCTTGATTTTATGTGATAACTGAATTCTCGATGTACCTTACTCATTTTGACTCGAATGCTGTGGAATCATTTTTTCCTCTTTAAAAAAAAGCATTAAGTGTTATTTAACTTTCCTCCACTAACAGGGTCTCAGATGTTTCTGTTTCACTTTAGTCCACCTCTGTGATCAAAGAGGATCTAATGAGTCCGTATGAATAGGAAAGAAAATGGTTGTTATTTCAGAACCAGCCCTGAGATGGAGGGATGGTAAAAAGGAGGGGAGGAAACAGGGTGCTAATGACGTTAGGGAGAGTATCTCTCCAGGGGAAGCATTTATTTTGTGGGTTTCAGGAGAACTGAGGGGATAATTAATATTGGCAGGCTTTTGTGCAGGGAATTCTTTACACAGAAACTGACTACAGGCCAACAGATGTGCAAGTAATAGTCTTTTGGATTTAAAATGCTGTCTCCATTTACACATGAAGAGAATCAAGAGCTGCTTTTGTTCAGTGAGTAGCCAGTACCAGCAGCTACAGTTTTGTAAATTACCAGCCCTTTGGCTTTTCCTGCAGAGTTCATGCCTCAGACTGCTGTAGACTTTTTCTTCCCTCCTGAAGCAGTAAGCCCGAGCCAGAACAGCCGTAGGTCCTGCCCTTTTGAGAACAGTTCTGATTTAGAAGAATCTGTCTTGTTGCCCACCTCCTTATGTGTTAAACCGTGTGACCAAGCTGGGGTTCGGAAAGCGCGGGCGCCACAGATCCAGCCATTCCAGATGAGGCTCGCATTCCATCAGCTCTCAGACGGTTTGATCATCTGGGGCTGGCGTTAGCACCCCCTCCGGCTTGGACCTCACACCGTATTGTTCACTAGCAGGAGAAATAAGAGGGCATGGCTTCCTTCAATAGTAGAATGATACTTTTGTACATTTTTTAAGGTACAGAAAGCATTTTCTTAGTTATATGTTGCATGTTGCAGAAAAGTTAGAAAACATAAGCAAGCAAACTAAATGCGAATACCCCAGTACTAAGATCAGAATTACAGTTTACTATTGCAGTATATCTAGAGACTGCCAGACATGTATATATGCACTTCAGCAGCTCACTGTACTGATGAATGCGTGGAAGCTAATTGATACTTTAACCAAACTTTTAATTAATGATTTGAGTGTCTCTTGTAATTGTAGAAGCCAAAGGAACTTGTATACTCATGATGTCTCAATGGATTTAGTATTAAAATACTGATACATCTTTTGCCTTTCCTGATGCATCCATTTTTGGTGAACTCTATATAAACATCGATTTGATATTCCTCCTTTCTTCACAAAAAAATGTTCCAAAGGCCGTGTACAGGTCTGTCGTCATAATTTAGCAATACCTTGTGGACATTTTTATATCATGGAGCATACACTAACGTTACCATCAGAAGCCCTGCCTAGAGACCTGTAGTAAGGATATGTAATAAATTCCTTAAAGCCCTGGGATGTTGACGTGCTGAGAAAAGGCACAATTTTCTTTCCATGACCTGTAGGGCGGCGATAGGGAACTTGGTCCTGCAGTCAGCTGCGGGTCTGCGGAAAGCTGGCAGCAACGACCGCTGGCGGTGATGCAGACCACAGTCCTTGCGTCTCAGATCATCGGGGAGCACGTGAGAGGTTCCACTTCGGTCCTCGTCACCGTCTTCCGTGTCTCAAAGGCCTCTGCGTTGTCCAGACCAACCTTCTGGATCTTCTCATCGCTGCGGCTTGCTGTGGCTGGCCGCGGCAGGCTCCGCTCTGAGGTCGGTCTCCGGCTGAGTCTGTCTGGATTCCATTTTCGGGTGGTGTGCATCGCACTCCATGTCTGCTCCCTGGCTCCAACCAAGACTTTAAAGAGATTTTTAAAAAGGCTCAGAAAGTTTCTTGGATATCAAACAGCTCTTATAAAAATAACATTTTTATGACTTAAAATGTAAATGAATAAGAAACATATGGATTAAATTTCCTTTGAAATGCCCAAGGGTTTAAAAACTGAAGGGAAGAACACTTGCAAAACGAGTTAAATTGAGTTTTGCCAGAAGTAAAACACTTGAAAAATTGTTTGGGATATTTCGCTGATCCCTAGCTGCTTGCGGGCTCTCTATTCCTTGTTAGAAAATTATTTAGATTTTAAAATGTAGGTCATCCAATAAAACGTACTTAGGGCAAGTTTAAGAGGCGTTTGCCTCTGTGGATAAAGAACTGGCATGAGAAAGTCCGCTAAGATCACGGTGCTTCGTACCCGTCTCCCTGGGCGGCCTGCCGTTCCCGCCTCTGGGGGCGCTGCGTGCTCCCCGCGCCGAGGTGCTCAGGGGAGTGCAGACTGCGCCGGAAAGGTGGGTCGTACGTGTCTGACGAGTGGAAGTGCGCTCTCCTCCCTTCCTTTCCTCCCCGTCCTTGCTCCGGTAGCTGCCTCCTCCTCTGTCCCGGTCTGTTTCCCCAGGAGCAGAGACTGAGCCAGGGCCCCTCGGGCAGTGCCGGACTGAGGCAGCGCCCGCCGCCCCTGGAGAGTGGGGGAGGAAGTGAGGGAGGGAAACGGGGCGCACGTTGAGCTCGAGTCCCGCCTCTAGCCGGCCGCAGGGGGGGGCAGGGAGGCTCCTCGAAAAGCCTAGGAGCCGGTCACTAGCTGTCGGTGCCCTCAAGGAAAAGGGAAACGTCTCGTCCCTGGCACTGGCTACTGGGCGGTGCCAACCCATGCTCAGCACAGGCCTTGAGGGCCGGTCTCCAGACAATGCGGGGTGAAGCTCAGCAAACCGGGCCGCGCCGAAGGGGTCGGGAGCGAGCCCGGGGGGCCTGAAAAGCAGACCCGTGCGTGGGGTGACCAGGGCCCGCCGCGCCCTGCCCCAAACCTCACGGTGCCATCAATCCCCGTCTCCGGGTTCTTCCCACTGTGTATTTTCCAGGGTTTTACGGCATTTTTCTTGTACTCGTTTTCCTTGAATATGTCATAGCGCCGTCACGGTGATCGGTTTCCACGGCTCAAGCTGGATGGCACTGTCCCGGCCCTGGCGGAATCCTGTCTCCAGAGCAGCCTCTCACCCACAGGGCCCTGCTCGCGCCGCCTGACTGCTCCTGCAAGCGTCGCTTCGAAGTACTCGAGAATCAACTGTAACACGCGAGTGGAAGGTGTGACCGGAACACTGGGCGGGTGTTTGTCCTCTAGAACTTAATCGTGATGAACGCGACTTTGACGGAGACACCCCTCGAAATCCTCTCTGCCCGCACGCACGCCCTGCCAGGCCTTCTGCCAGAGCTCGCCTCTCGTGAGTGACTGCGGCTGTGGAGCACGGCGGCCGCCAGGTCCTCAGACAGTGCACAGTGCTCCCCTTTCCTGGGCATGCGACCTTGGGGAGGATTGGCCGTCCCGTGGCGGGGGAGGCGGTGCTGAGGTAGGCGAGGACGTAGTAGAAATACGTATGTTCAGCACCAGGCATCGACCTCGGGACCTCGTGCTTGCCAGGCAGGCGCAGTGCCACCGATTGCAGCTGGACACTGGCGGTCTTTTGAGGAGCCTGCTTTGGCTTCCAAGGGTACCTGGCAGTGACACTCCCCCTGTTTTTGGTCATACGTAAAGAGACACAGGGGGGCCCTGCACAGCGGCTTCAGCAGTGCCAGAACCAATGGGACTCGCGTGTCTGGAGAAAGAGGGAGAACTCACAGGTCTCTCACTGCAAAACACGTTAAAGAAATGGAAACATTTGCCAAATTCCTCTATCTATAGGGACATTATTCTTTTTATAGGATTAAGAATACTCCGGCATTAGGGGCCAGAGATTTGGCTCAGTGGTTCCAGCGCCTGCCTCACAAGCGCAGGGTCCCTGGTTCAATCCCCGGTAACCACGTACAATACTGGGCATGGTGGCCACACCCACTGGCAATCAGTACCTCATACCACAGATGCCGGGCTTGCCGGCTCAAGCCTGTAATCCCAGCACTCGGGAGGCAGAGGCAGGGGGATTGCTGAGTTCAAGGCTTGCCTGGGCTACATAGTGAGCTCAGGGCCAGCTTGAACTACACAGTGAGACCCTGTCTAAAAAAAAAAAAGAATACTCTGGCATTATAATATTCTCTTTAGGTTCCACTAAATGCCAACATATTTAAGTATTAAATATTAAAACAATAAAAATTGCTCCAATGATATGAAATAACATGATATATAAAAGAATAAGATATAATAATTAGAAAAGTAGTAGGGGAATGTAACAATTAATTTTTTTTTTTTTTGAGACAGTGTCTCGCTTTGTAGTTCAGGCTGGCCCTGAGCTCACTATGGTGCCCAGGCAAGCCACTGCGAACTCAGCAGTCCTCCTGTCTCTGCCTCCCGAGTGCTGGGATTACAGGCATGAGCCACCATGCCCGGCATTGTGGTATGCACTGTTGATTGCTGGTGGGTGTGAGTCTTCATGCCCAGCATTGTATGTGGTTACCGGGGATCAAACTCAGGACCTTGCGCTTGCGAGGCAGGCGCCAGAACCACTGAACTAACCCTCTGGCCCAACAATTAAAATTTTTAAAGTGTGACAGTTTAAAATGGTTAGATCAGGACCTGATAAAAGGATTCATAAGTATTGGCTGATACTATTACCACTGCTGTAAGTCTCTTAACTGGCCTTTCTGGTTATTTTTTTTTTAATTATGATATAGGTACATTTTACATATACATTATCATCATACTCAACATTAAGAATCTGTACCAGTATAACTTAGTTCTCATTTTTCCCATCCCCTACCCACCCTACAATCCCCCACCCCTATATACATGAGTTTATTTCCTTTTTTTAAACAATCACAATTTTTTCTTCCCCCTTATTTACCCCTACCCTCCGTTTTCCTTAGGAGATTATCTATTTTACAGTGACTGTCATACATTCTAGGACTTTATATTTTCAGTTTCTTATGTGTCACCGTCTAGTGATCGCTTTACACACAGAAGCCAGAGGTCTCATATTTAAACTGGGATCAGCTGCCTATGCCTCTTCTCAGTGTATGTGCCGTGAAACTCAGTCTTGACCTCCACAGACAAGGCCTTGCACAGTCTTCCTGTCCATGTCTCCGATCTCCTCTCCAGCCAGTGACCCCCAGATAATTCCGGGATCTGAGCTTTCTGCCTCAGGGTCTTTGCCTCTGTTTCTTCTGCCCACTCACGTCCCTGACTGGCTCCAGGTGCAGGACTCAGATTACAGCTGAACTTCTTGGGAAGCCTTTTCCTAACTACCCTGTTGAGTCAATGAGTAGTTTTCTTGAGTACCTATTCTGTACCAGGCACGACTTGAGTTGCAGACAAGAGGATAAAACCAGGATAATACAGAGGCAATGGCCTATCATCATACAGCTTATGAATACAGAGACAAGAAACCCAATGATGCTTATTATAGGCATGACCACATGTTTTTGTGTGCATGAGAAAATAAAAGCTAGACGATGAAGTGTGCTGGACTAGAATGATTGCTGTTTTTAATAGAGTTGTCAGAAAAGAATTCTTTTAAAAAGTGATCTGTATTTGAGCAATGACCTGAAATAATCTCCTGGCACAGTCTAGTGTGCATTTCATCCTTCTGTGTTTTTCCTTTTGCAGCTACTAAGACTGATGATTATTTATAATATCTCCCATTTTTGCCATGGGATTGTAACTTTAATGATGACAGAATTGTGTCTGCCTTTTTCACTGTTCTCTTCCCAGAAGGTAGCACCACACCTGATACATTAAAAAGTACTCTACACAGTATATTCACTCAATGAACACGTGAAGCTATTCTTGACTACTGAAGCAAAAACTAGGAATTAGAAAATTATTCTTGCATGCAACCTATTAGAGTGAAATGAAATGCCATGTATGAATGCACATTTTATGGTACTAAAACTTAAAAGGGCGAAATTGGTTGTAATGAATGAAATTGTGACACTGCTACAAACAGTTTTAGGAAACAGATGGAGCATAATGACAGGACACGCCGGTGGCCGACCACCTTAGTGGGACAGGGCACCCTGTCAAGGAACAGCAAACGCAGAGCTGTCAGGCTGAGAAAGCATGAATGGGGACAGTGCTTCCCTGAGACCCTTTGTGGTGGGTAGATGGGAAAAAAACCAAAACCAATCAGGTGCTCATTAATAGTGAATAAATAGTCGCAACAAAACTGTGCACTTTTGTGGAATATCACCTGTTCATCTGGCATCTCTGTTCGGGGGCTTGTCTTGGACCTCTCGCTGAGCTCCATTCAACCAGGGGGACTGGTTGTGGCCAAAAAGATCTTTTCATCCAGAGATGGTACAATTTTCAAACCATACTTCAGGTCCTGGCTTCAGAATTCTTTGACCAAATAGCTCTAAGCCTGAGCAAAATCCACTAGAAGCTATTTCCAAAGAGCAGATTGCAGAGCTGACATGGCTAGCCTAAGACCTAAGAAAACGTGACCAAAGGTGGTAGTGAATTCAATAGCTGGATGTGCATGTTCATGAGATTCCTTGCAGTGGAGAGTAGAGCTCACTGGTAAGAGGCAGGTGAGTATAGTTGGAAATGCAAGACCTAGGGCTAAGGCCACTGGCCTTCAGTGTTTCCATATTGTGGCTCAGGACTCCAGTGAATTTAGCAACTTTGTTCAAATCTGGCCTTTTAATAAAGAACAAGATGTAAGCAGAGGTGGGGCCCAAGTCTGAATCTGTATGGTTGCCTGGGAACTATGAAGGTTAGAGCCGAGTCTGTTTACTTGCCAATTCAGAACAAAAGGCTAATTCTCAATTTCTAAAGTTCTTCTAGAGAAAGAGAAACTGCAGATTAGGATAAAAAAGGTGAAGCATAGTCAAGACTCGAAAGGCCCAGAGGAAGACCTCTGTCCACACTGGCCTCTTGCAGGAACATGGTGCCCATTGTGGCTCCTGACATAGTCCCACCGATTCTTGCAGTGTGGGGAGCAGAACAGGATACGTGCCATGATATCATCCCTGTGTTCCTACTGGAAACTCATTTTCTCTTAAAATTTCCATGAACACATGTTGACTGTACATGTTAAATTCAGGGTGCTATTTTCATATGGGCACATACCGTGACCAAATGAACCGTCCCTTTTTGTACAACTTCTTCCCATAGTCGACCCAGTCTCCTGTAATCACTTTCCTATTTCCAGATCAACTTTTCAGAAATCTCCCACGTATGAGAGAGAATACATGGCACTTGTCTTTCCGGGTCCAGTTTATTTTAGTTATGATGATTATCTCTAGTTCCATCAATTTGCTGTAAATGACACAATTTTGGCCTTTTATGTGGTTGAAACACCCCTTTTGTATATATAACACAATCTTTTTTTTGTATTTTTAAAAATGCTTTATTGGTACAATTTATATACGTCTCACAATCACACATAACATCAGGGAATTTGTACCAATATACGACACAAGTTAATTCTCATTTTTACCCATATCCCTACTCACCCACACCTCCCCACCCCCTATATACATGCTTTTTTATTTTCTTTCAGAATCATATTTATTCCTTCCCCTCATTACATTCCCACACCAAATTTCCTTTGGAAACTTCCCATTCTACAAAAACTGTCATACTTTCTAGAGCTCATTTGCATCTACAGGTGCTCATATCAAAGAAAAGATAAGGTATTTGCCTATCTGTGATCTATTTATTTCACTTATTAGTGTGTCCTCCAGGTGTATCCATTTGCACATAAATGAATCAATCTTGTCATTCTTTATGGCAGAATAATACTCCATTTTATTAAAAAAAACCCCACATCTTCTTTATCCACTCTCCAGTTGATGGACATTTGGGTTGTTTCCAAGATTGGGCTATCACAAACTGAGCTACTATGAACAATGGTGTACATCTGTCTTTCCAATGTGATTTTTAAAATTCTTTTGGGTATATTCCTAGCAGGGTCGAATGGGACCCCTAGTCCTAGTTTTCTGAGAAATCTCCACACGTATGGTTGCACAAGTCTACAATCCCACCAACAGTGGAGAAGGGTTACTTTCTCCCCAGGGTTGCTTTCTCCCCACAGCCACACCAGCATTTATTGTTGGTTGATTTTATAATTGCGGCCATTCTTTGTGGAGTGAGATGATATCTCAGTGTTGTTTTCATTTGCATCTTTTGAATGACCAGTGATATTGAGCATTTCTTCATATGCTTCTTAGCTGCTTAGACTTCTGCCTCTGAGAAGTGTCTGTTCATTTCAGATGCCCATTTTTGAATTGGGTCTTTGAACTTGGGGAGGCTGAGGGGTCGCTCTGTTACTGCCAGGCAGAGGGAGAAGTTGAAGTTCGCCATTACCCTTACCTGCAGGTCAAGAGGATTGCTCCTTGTTACTACGAGGCAGGTTTATGGCCTGTTCCTGAGCTCCACCAACACCATGGTGGGCATAGTAGCCTATTTACTAAAGGGCAGTGCTAAGTATTGTTCTGACACCAGTCAGTAAGGCGAGGAGTAGAAGAATACCTCGTCAATGCTAGGTAGGTATTGAAATCCAGGATCCCCGTGTGGTTTTTCCTCATAAGAAGTAAGTAGGGCTTTTCTACCACAGTGGGATATAAGACACTGCTCCCTACTTGATCTTCACCACCACATGACCAGGGGTGTTAAAATATCTTATTGCTGGGCTGGAAATTTAGTTCAGTGGTTCTGGCTTCTCATTAGCAAGAACAAGGTCCCTGGTTTGATTCCTGGAAACCACATCCAACAATACTGGGCATGGTGACTCACGCCCACTGGCAGTCAGTACCACATACCACAATGCTGGGCACAGCGGCTCATACCTGTCATCCCAGCACTCAGAGCCAGGAGGATTGCTGAGTTGCAGGCTTGTCTGGGCTACATAATGAGCTTAGGGCCAGTCTGAACTACAAAGCGAGACCCTGTCTCAAAAAAAATCTTACTGCAATTTAGGGTGAAGGTCTAGATTTTCTAGTCTAGTTTTTCTAGACCCTTTGTCCTTTCGCTGCCTCTTTACACCCTTCCTTTATCGGTGACATCTCCAGAGAGCATGTTAAGTCTTGGGTCTTGCTGACGTGCCTCCTCCTGGTCATCTGCCTAGAGACTGTAGGTTTTACTGATTTTTTTGTATTTCTTGGTTGTCAGCTTTTTTACCTTCAAGAATGGAATATGAGAGGGAAAAATAAAAGTAAAAACACTAAGGTAACTCACCATGCTGTTTTTCTAGAGAAGCTGAAGTCCTCATCTTCCACGGCACCTTCTCTCCATCTTTGACTGCATACTCCTGGGAGCCGAGCATCTATTGCGTGTTCCCTGGAATGGACTTCTTGCATCTTCGTTTTCTCAGTTGATTTGTGGGTGTTTTTTTAATTTTATGGGAGCTACATGGTTCTTGTTAGGTTCATTTGTAAGTTTATATTTGCTGTTGTTTAGTATGTAGTGACACAAACATGTACCTGATACTACCAAAAAAGAAAAATTTTCTAGAAATAGATCCCAATATGAAAGAAATCTGTGAATTACCTGAAAAAAATTCACATAATGTCCCTAAGGAAACAGTAAATTGCATGAGAGTACAGATAGGAAATTATAAAATTCACCAAAAAGACAAATAATTAAAAAACAAAGTTTGAGAAATATGATGGAGATCTTCCACAACAAAGGAGAATAGGCAGAATAATGAATGTCTGACCTTAAGTACAGGCACTTTGAATTAACTTAGATGGGAAGAAAGAAAAAATATTAAATAAAATGAAAATTACATGACTAGTAGGGTACTGTAAGTACCCTAACAGCAAATATTCACATATGAGAATTCTTGCAGGTAAAGGAAAGAGAAAAATATCAAAAATCTGTTTCTAAAAGAATCCTTAAATCTTCAAAGAAATATGGGCACACAAATAAAAGCTCAAAAACTCCGAGAGTCAAACAGAATAGACCTTTACCAATATACATTATAGTCAAAAAGTAAAAGAAAAGCTTCTAAAGTTTCTAAAATCAGTAAGAAAAGAATTCACATATATCAGAATGCCTATTATTCTCAAAACAGGGTTTTCAGCGGAAACTCTACAAGCCAGGTGAAAATATAATAAATTAAAAAAACAGAAAAACAAAGACTGTCGACCAAGACTATACCCAGAAAGCTCATCCTTCAAAACTGAAGGAGAGGGCCTGAGATTTAGCTCAGTGGTTCCAGAACCTGCCTAGCAAGCACAAGGTCCCAAAAGATCCCTGGTAACCACATACAACAGAACCTGGAGTGGTGGCTCACGCCTGTAATCCCAGCACTCGGGAGGCGGAGGCAGGAAGATTGCTGAGTTCGAGGCTTGTTTGGGCTACACAGTGAGCTCAGGGCCAGTGTGAGCTACAAAGTGAGAACCTGTCTCAAAAACAAAACAAAACAAAAAACTGAAGGAGATGCAAAAACTTCTGTTATAATCAGAAACAAGAGGATTAATCACAACCAAACCATCCTTGTAGAAATATTAAGGAGTCCTACACCAGAAACAAAAGAAGAATAATCACCATTCTGAAAACATACATCTTTAGAAGTGAAACACAATGTAATAGAGCATGACAGAAAACTACCGAATTACAAAAATAGATGAAAAGAAAGGTGGGAAGGAAAACAACATATAATGCAAACAGAAATAACATGAAAAAATTAATATCTATAAATAACCTTGACTATAAATGGATTAAAACACATACACCTGCTCAGTGGGTTAAAAAAAAAAAAACCTCTGCTGCAGGAGAACAGTGCAGTTCCCTTTCGGGAACTCTCTTTACTGGTAAAGATACACACGCATTGAAAATGACAGAGTATGAAAATAAAAGCCAATGGCAAGTGTGACTAGTGATATTTAGAGCAAAGCATTTTTTTTTTTTTAAGACAGGGTCTCGCTTTGTAGTTCAGGCTGGCCCTGAGTTCACTGTAGCCCAGGCAAGCCTCAAACTCAGCAATCCTCCTGCCTCTGCCTCCTGAGTGCTGGGATGACAGGTGTGAGCCACCACACCCAGTATTGTTGTGTGTATTTACCGGAGATGGAACTCAGGACCTTGTTACTTGCAAGGCAGATGAAGGAAACACTGAGCTAAATCTCCGGCCCTAGCACAGCATTCTTTAAAGAGACAAAAAATAATTGGTAAAACAATTTAGCAAGAAAATACAATTATAAATACATAGGCACCCAAGGTGGGCCTACCAAATATATACAGTAAATGTTATTAGAACTAAAAGGAGAGAGATTTCAACAGTCTCCTTTTCTCAGATAAACAGATCATTCAGACACAAAATAAGGTCTGAGCGAAGCCATACTACAGAATAAATGAATGTGACATTTACAGAAGACATGTTCTCTCAAGCACATGGGAATTCTCCAAGATCGTATGTTAGATCACAACTGAGTCTTCATAATTTTTTAAAACTGAAATGATCATATATCTTAGACCATAATGGAAAAATAAAGTATGAATCAATAAGAAGAATGAAAATTATACAAACACATGGAAGTTGAGTAATAGGCTCTAATTGATCAGTGAGTAACTGAAGAAATTAAAAGTCTAGAAAAAAATGAAAGTGACAGCACAATGTATCAAAATCAGTCACATATAGGACAACTATCACCGAATTCAGGGACATTTACAGCAATAAATACTTTAAAAAAAGAGAGAGGTCAAATAAATAACCTACCAGGGGACCTTAAGGAATTAGAAAAACAAGAACAAACAAAACCCCGTTAGTAAAAAGAGTAACGATCCAAACATAAATAAAATTGGAATAAGTGATATAAAAGAGTAACAAAATCAAGAGTTTTTGAAAGGATCATCAGAATTGACAAACATTTAGGTAGAGTGATCAAGAAAAAAAAGAGAAGCTCCAAGTACAGCCATCGCTGTTCAATGATGGATCTGTTCCATTTTTTTTTTTCAAGTACTGGGGACTGAACTCGGGCCCTTATGCATCCAAGATTGGTGCGGTACCACTTGAGCTAAATCCCCAGCCCTATGGACCTGTTGAAGACTTAAAACCCCCGACTTACAATGCAAGAACGTAAACAGCAGTGCAGCCTGATGGAGGCCCCTGTGCCATACAGTACTGTGGTAATTGTAGGTTGTGTTTACACGAGTACATTTTTTGCTATTATACATTATAGTGCAGTACTGCATACAAGGTTTATGCAAGTAAAACTAAAGTTATCAAGTTGGAGTTCTCTTTGACCACTTCTTTGTTCTTAATATTGAAATACACATACTATATATAATTCCTCATTTAATAGCCAGTTCATTAGATGACTATCAAAGGTATAAAGCTCAGCCATTAAATGTCCGTATATAAAAATCAAATAAGAAGGTGACTTAACAACTGATACCACAGAAATACGAAGGTAAGAAGCTACCATGAGGATTATGTGCTAAAAGTCTGGAACACCAGTAGAATTACATAAATTTCTATGCACATTAAAAATGGAGTAAAACTGAATCAAGAAGAAATAAAAATTTAAACAGACCAATAAGTGAGACTGAAGCAGTAATTAAAAATCTTTCATCTAAAGTACAGCATTTGATAGCTTTACTGTACAATTTTAGAAGACATTAAAGAAGTAATTATAATAGTTCTTAAACTATTTCAAAAAAATTGAAACTCAAAGTACTCTACTAATCTTTTTTATGAAGACCAGAATTACCCTGATGTAAAAAAGACAAATACAACAAAAAGGAAATGATAGCTCTGTCTCCCTGATAAATGTAGATATAAAAATCCACAATTACAAATACTGCTCAAATGATATTCATCCCATGGATGCAAGTAAGATTCATTGTTAATGAGTGAAGAAAAAAGTGACTACTTTCCTATATGCAGAAAAAGCATTTGATAATATTCAACACTGCTTGAGGATAAAACTTTTCACCAAGTATAGAAGCAACATATTACAAAATACTGAAGGCTATATAGTGAAAAAAAATCATAGCCAGTATACTGAACAGGAAAAAGCTGAAACTATTTGCTGTAAAACTGAAAATAAGACTAGAATATCTGATTTCATCATTCTTCATATGATACTGAAAGTCTTGGGAAGAAAAAGAAATAAAGGGCACTGTTTATTTCACTTGGAAATGAAAGTAAATGATTCTATACATGGAAACACCTATACATTCAATTTGAGTTCTAAGTTTTTTTTTTTTTTTTTTTGAGACAGGGTCTCGCTTTGTAGTTCAGGCTGGCCCTGAGCTCACTATGGTGCCCAGGCAAGCCTGGAACTCGGCAATCCTCCTGTCTCTGCCTCCCGAGTGCTGGGATGACAGGCGTGAGCCACCACGTCCGGCACTGTGGTATGTGGTATTGATGGCTGGTGGTGTGAGTCACCACACCCAGCGTTGTATGTGGTTACCAGGGATCGAGCTGTCGACCTTGCGCTTGTGAAGCAGGCGCTGGAACCACTGAGCTAAATCTCCGGCCAAGTTCTAAGTTTTTTGATAAATTTGTATAATTGAAGATAAACATAAAATTTTTAGGAATAAACATAAAGAACTTAAAGATCTTTATAATGAAAATTTAAATGCAGATAAAATTATAGGATACACACAAAAATGACTATCATAAGTCAGAAAAATTACTATTGTAAAAATTACCATGCTACCCAAAGCAATCTACAAGAATCAGGGAAAAAAAAAAAGCAATCCCAGCATTCATAGAGAACCTAACAAGGCTCGTGTATTGGACAAAACACCTGACATACATAATGTCAAGAAGGCTGGGTGGAGTCTCTCTGAGGTTTCAGCCCACAATCAGCTGGCTCTAGGCAGCAGGGAGGTGGTGCAGGGGCACGGCAGCCTGGAAGGGTGCAGTATGAAGTGGACAAACAGAGAGGAACTTCGCACAGGAGAAATCTGGGCAACCTACCTAATGCAAATGATCAAGGCCCACATTCAACAGTGACAAGTCACGGTGTCTGTGTGTACCCTGATAAGACGGGACCACTTCACTCTGTGATCTTTGTCGTAAACATGTAATCATGGTTCATGTGTATAACAAAAACATCAAGTAAATGCTAATACAGAGAACTTCTACAACCTACCTGATCCTTTATCCGCAAAACTCTCAAGATCATTAGGAACAAGGGAAGTCAAACTGTCACAGATCAGAGGAATCCATGAAGATAATACAATTGTGTGTAACGTGGTATCCTGATGTGATCCTGGGACAGAAAAAATACTTGGTAAAAACTAAGGAAAAATAGAATACAAAACTGAGTTAATAATGTATCATTATTCATTATGACTGCTCTAATGTACTAAGAAACACAAAACAAGGAAAACGGGTCGTGAGTAAGGGATATCTGTTATCTTGGCGGATATCTGTTATCTTCCTATAAAGGAAGCTGTTCTGAACTAAAAAGTTTGTGAGGTAAATCAGTGTACAGCAGAAATAAGAGCTCTGAAAAATTTGTGGAAAATAATAACTACTTTTAAAGCGTAGGCCACACTTATTTTTTTCTTAATAACAGAGATGAAAAATAAGGCAAAAAAAATTGGATGCTATGTAATTCAGCCAGCATGTAGGCAATAGTGTTTGATTTTTTGATAAATAGCTTATATTCACAATAATGAGGTTGAACCAAAATATTACAATGATTTTTCCAGTGAAATAATTGCCTTAATTTGGGCCAACGAAATATTTGGAGGGAGAGTTAGAATAGTAAGTAGATGCTGTGAAATTAATAATTAGTGCTATACAGTCAGAGCCAAAAAGCACAGAAAAAACTGGAATAAAAAGAATATGAACAATTTTGCACAATTGTGGTGATTTGATTATGAAAGCTACATTTTGAATTCCCATTTGATACGAAATCCTCACACAATGTATACTTGTTATTTTTCATAATGTAGATAAATGTAAATAAGTTTTTGTTTTCAAATGTTTCCCAGTAAGCTAAGTGCTATTTTAATTTTTTTTTTTTTTTTTGAGACAGGGTCTCGCTTTGTAGTTCAGGCTGGCCCTGAGCTCACTATGGAGCCTAGGCAAGCCTCGAACTCAGCAATCCTCCTGCCTCTGCCTCCCGAGTGCTGGGATGACAGGCGTGAGCCACCACACGTGGCACTGTACTATGTGGTATTGATTGCTGGTGGGCCTGAGTCACCACGCCCAGCATTGTATGTGGTTACCAGGGATTGAACTCAGGACCTTGCACTTGCGAGGCAGGTGCCGGAACCACTGAGCTAAATCTCCAGCCTGATACTCTAATTTTTTATCTTGGC
>PVIC010003209.1:0-25351 GCA_004025085.1 Thryonomys swinderianus
TTCAGGCTGGCCCTGAGCTCACTATGGTGCCCAGGCAAGCCACCGCGAACTCAGCAATCCTCCTGTCTCTGCCTCCCGAGTGCTGGGATTACAGGCGTGAGCCACCACGCCCAGCATTATATGTGGTAACCGGGGATCGAACTCAGGTCCTTGTGCTTGCAAGGCAGGCGCCGGAACCACTGAGCTAACCCTCCGGCCCACCAAGGACTATTTTAATTCTTTGATTTCATTTCCTTTCCTTTTTTTTTTTTTTGAGACAGTCTCGCTTTGTAGTTCAAACTCGGTCCTCAGCTCACTAGGTAGCCCAGGCAAGCCTCGAACTCAGCAATCCTTCTGCCTCTGCCTCCCAAGTGCTGGGATTACAGGCGTGAGCCACCACACCTGGCATTGTGGTTACCAGGGATCAAATTTGAAACCTTGCTCTTGCAGGGCAGATGCTGGAACCACTGAGCTAAATCCCTGGCCCAGTTCTTTCATTTCTTTACAAATATTTATCTGGATAGTATTTTGATTGGATTTTCACTTTGAGCAGTTTAGGCTGCTTTATTTAAGATGCATAACTCCTTGTAAAACTGTAAAACAAAAATATTTAGGAAATATACAGCTATTTTCTCTTGCTATAAAAAGATCAAGATTGACTCTAGAGTTTAAGTCTCATTTTGGTTTTGCTCTAAAGAGAAAATTTAGTTACTTTGTGATACAGTACACATTACACCTGTGTCTTGCTGACATTGACAGGAATGTAGAAAAAGTTAAAATTTCATCCTGGAATTTCTTTTCACTACATCAGCAAGTGAACTAAAGATAGTTTTGTTTTTCATGAAATAAGTGAAAGAATATAGTTGTAAAGATTCTTAAATTTAATATGTTAACTTTTCAGTTAGTAATTATAGATCAGTGATAAGAAATTAATATTTTACTGGAAGATTAATGCAGTATTTGTAAATCAGTTGGCTCTCTAAGCTTTTTGTTCTTGTTTAGTCTCTGAATTTTGGACATTTTAATGTTTATTAGTATATCTGTAGTAAGATAATAACATTTTGAAAAGTCAGTCACAATAGGAAATAATAGCATTGGAGGCTGAGATAAACATGAGATGTTTTTGGATGTCTGGAATTGGCTATCTAATTATATATTGGCTATATAATTATATTGTTTTTTAAAAATTGAATTCTTCATTGGTACATTTTATAGACAGCTCACAATCACATTCACACTGGAGAATTTGTACCACTATATGACATGAGTTAATTCTCATTTTTACCCATATCCCTAACCACCCCACAACCCCTTATATACATGTGCTTTCTTTTTCTGTTCAAATCATATTTATTCTTTCCCCTCATTACTTTCCCCTACCACATTCCCTTTGAGTATTTCCTATTTCACATGGCTATATAATTATATTGGCACAAGTGATTGAAAGTTAGAAATCTATCTCATTTGTTACTTTTTTTTAGCTTTGGATTGATTTTTAAAAAATAACTCGTTTCTTCCTCCTTTTTTCCTTAAGATATATTCAGGTTCAGGCTGGCTTTGAACTCATGGATTACTCCCAGTTGGCCACAACTTTGTGATTATCCTGCCTCATCCTTTTAAGAGCTGGGATTACAAGCATGCATCACCATGCCTGGCTTCTTGTTTTCTTTTTTTGTACATTAGTTTGGGATTATATATTCTCTTACTACTCCTATAGTATTTATTTAAGAAATTTTAATGTACAGTATATTCTTGACTTATCAAAGCATAATATTTACTGAGACTTGACTCTTTTTCTGGATAGTGGAAGACCTTTAAAAACATCAGCTGAATGTGGTGGCATACCTCTGTAAGGCCAGCACTTGAGAGGCTGAAGCAGGAGAGTTGCTATGAGTTTGAGGCCAACTTGAACTACATCGTGAAACCTGGTCTCAAAAGTATACATTTAGTTCAGTTTTTGTTCCTCCTTAAATATTACCATGTTTTAAAATACATGTATAGGAAGAACTCTACAGACATACAGTATTTTTGTTGGTTTTACTTTATTTTTCTGTTATACTTACTGCCTTTTCTTTTCCTCATTCCTTCCATGTAACCAACCTTCCTTGTGGGATAATTTCTTTCTGCATGAAGAGCACTCTTCAGTGTTTTCTTTAGAATGGATCTTATTGACAAATGTTCCTTTTGTTTGTCTGAGAAGATCTGTTTCACCTACATTCTTGAAAGCTGGAAATCCAACTGTATATTTAATCACTGTATATGTTCTTTGGAGAGATTAGAGTTATCTGCAGTTAATTAGTTCTTTGTTGGTAATTTGTTTTTTTTTCCAGCTATTTTTAAGATTTTCCTTTTGACTTTGGATTTTAGATGATTCTCCGTTCCCATTTTTTCTTTCTTCTGTACCATCTTCCTCCTCGCTTCCCTCCTCTTTCTTTTCTCTTCCTACATTTCCTCTTACTGTTTTGGCTTGAGTTCTGCATTGTGACATTGTGACTTGATATCTTTCATCGATTTTGGAAAGTTCTCAGCCATCTTCACTTCAAATATTGGGTTTCCCAATTCTCTTGCTTGGTAATTTTTCTGTGATCTCAATTATGTAATGTTAGATCTTCTCACTGTATTCATCTCTTTTTCCATCCTTGTTTCTCTTTAGTTTTGAATAGTTTCATCTGGACTCTTCTAGTCTACTGAGTTAGTATCCAGCTTTATTGAATCTTCTTTTACATGTATTTCTTGGATTTTCAATTTTGGTTGTTAGGTTTTTCACTTTTAGGATTTTATTTTGTTTTTCAGATAACTTGTATGGCTTTTTATGATTTGTATCTACTTATCAAAAATTTCCAGCTTTTCACATTTCTCTTTGGACATAATAAACATGACAACTCTATCCAGGACTAATTTTTTTTGTTTTTAATTTGTTGAAAAGCTTCATGGTGTTAAAAAACAGATTTAGAAGTCATTATTTAGTAATTGTTTAGAATTATTTAGTAATTATTCAGAAGGTTTAGATAAGTCTATAAGGATTTTCCCACTGCTTTGCCAGGCTCTTGGGATCAGTTTTATCCAAATTGAGATTTTTTTTTTTCTTTTAAGAATCTATGCAAGGGGTGTTTTTTTTTTTTTTTTTTTTTTTAAACTTTAGGGTATCCCCACAGTTCATCTTCTTTTTGGGATTTTTTTTTTTCTGTCTTTTTCCACAGCAGAGAATGGCTTCCCTGGGGGATTCTTGTGTTCTGACATTCTGTCCTGCTAGCCTTCAAGGCTATCCACAGCCCTGTAGTCTCTCAGACACCTGTTTGACTAGACAAACGTTTCCTGGAATAAAGCAGCCCCAGGGTACTATGCTTTCTATTGTACATTTTTGTTTGCTTGTGGGTTTAGTGTGGTTGGTTATTCCTCATTGTTGGGTAAGTTCTTTGGTACTATTTCCTCTTTCCTTTTTTAAAAAAATTAAAAGTATAGGGCTGGAGATTTAGCTTAGTGGTTCTGGTGCCTGCCTAGCAAGCATAGGGTCCCTGGTTTGATCCTGGTAACCACATACAACAGTACCAGACATGGTGACTCACACCCACCAACAATCAGTACCACACACCACAGTGCAGGGTTTGGTGGCTCACACCTGTAATCCCAGCACTCGGGAGGCAGAGGCAGGAGGATTGCTGAGTTTGAGGCTTGCCTGGGCTATATAGTGAGCTCAGGACCAGCCTGAACTGCAAAGCGAGACCCTGTCTCGAAAAAAAAAAAGTATAATATACACTAATATTAAATGTACATCCTGAAGAATTTTTATAAATGTAGTTAACTATATAATCATACTCAGTTCAACATACAGAACAGTTTTGGGAGCTCAGAGGCTCGGTCACATTCTTTGCTAATCATTGTCATCTTCTTTTCTTTCCTCCAGTCATAATGATGTTTCTGTCACTGTAAAGGATTTTGCATTTCCTAGTTTTTCATAAAAAGTAGTATGTTGTATATGCTTTCTTGTACCTGACACCTTTCAGCATTGTCTCTTGTTGAATTTCAGGTATTGTGTGCATTTTTCTTTTTTTTTTTTAATTCAGTATTTGTCCTCCTACTTATTGTGGCTGCACAAAATTTGCCTCAAAACTCAGTGTCTTAAAACGACTTACTTCACAGCTCTGCAACCTGGGCAGTGTTGGTCACTGCTTCATTTAGCTTCAGGTGGGGCTGAGCGGAGTTTGGGCCTCGCGCTGTCGGTCTGAAGGCTTTCTTAGTGTGTGGTGTCTGAGGATGGGACGTCTGACTGTGGCTTTGGAGTAAGTATGGCCTGAGTGTGCAAACACTGAGTGGTGTGGCTGATTCCAAGGGAGAAGGGAGAAGAGTAGTACAGAGGTTGGGGGAAGAGTATGAGCTAGACAGACATTGCTGGTGTTTCTCACTTAGCCTCGGAGTTTATGTGGTATTATTTCCCTTGCAGATTGTTGAGGGAACAGTGTCACCCTACTCTTTAAAAGAAGAAATGGCTTCTGCTTCTTAATGGCGACAGACAAGAAAGACTCTTTGGAGGAGCATGTAGGACCAGAAATACTGTAGTATGTATTATTGCAAAATACTGTTTGTTCTAGTGCTGGCCATATATAGGAATATATTGCAATTTATTTATCCATTCTTTTGATAGATTTTTGAGTTTTGCTCAGTTTTTGAAATTGCAGTGAACCTTCTTACATATCTTTAGGAATAAAACTGTTGATTAATAGATATTTAGCTTTAGTAGTCACTCAGCAAAACATTTTTCTGAGTGTTGATACCAGTTTATAACCCTGATGTTTTTTTAATTTAAAACTATACTTAGTACCTATCTTCTGCTCAGCTCCTTGTCTTCAACCAAGAGGTTTAATCGGTAACAACCAGTTTACCTTTGTTGAAAATGCAGGTCATGTATTGTCTTTTATGTAACTTTCATTTCTCTTATTTGATGCTTAGTTATTGGAAAATAGTGTGTGATTTTTAAAGCAGCATTTTAAGATAGATGTTCAAATTAGTATTCAAACTGTATACCAATTGCCCAGGAGAAATTTCTGTAGTTTTTGTTTTCTGTTTTATAAATTGTCTTTTGGAAATAGTAAGTCCTCCTTCCTATCAATTTATATCGCATTCTGTTTGTGACTTCTTGATTTATTTTCAGTGTGAGTTCTAAGCTTATTTACCAGGCCCGCTTGGGAATTATTTTTCTGACTATAACAAAAATTTTCCTCTAAGAATGATTTGTCCTCGGGAGATTTGACTAAAGAATGCCATCTGTATTCTTCCCTCAAACTTCAGATTACCTTTGTGTACTTCTCAGGTACCAGTCACTATGACTTAGTGTTTGATTTACCTGTCCCACCCCCTTTTTGAGACAGGGTCAGCCTGTAGTTCAGGCTGGCCCTGAGCTCACTGTGTAGCCCAGGCAAGCCTCGAACTCAGCAATCCTCCCATCTCTGACTGCCCAGTGCTGGGATGACAGGTGTGAGCCACCACGCCCGGCACTGTGGCATGTGGTATTGATTGCTGGTGGGCGTGAGTCACCATGCCCAGCATTGCATGTGGTTACCAGGAGGGAACTCAGGACCCTGCGCTTGCGAGGCAGGCGCTGGAACCACTGAGCCAAATCCTGCCCCCTTATTTTTAAATGTAATTTAATTAAAAATTTTTTTTTGTGGTACCAGAAATCGAACTCAGGCCCTTGTGCTTTTAAGGTAGGCATAGTACCCCTTTAACTAAATTCTCAGCCCAAGACCAGTTTTAGCTCATGCTTAGCTTACTGTAATAATTTATTGGTTGATCTAGTTATTACATTTAGTTAAGTTAAACTCATTAACTTAATGGAGAACTATAAAATTGTGTTTCAATTCTTTTATGAGACCAAAAATGTATCTAGTAGTAATATATATATTAACTATATGAGATATTTAGTTTACTAAAGCATTTTTTATGCATAATCTCATGAATATTCCAGTGGGTTGGGAAATTTAACGAACTTTAAAGTAAAAACTGAGTCTCAAAGCGAGGTCTCCAAAAAACAAAAAACAAAACAAAACAAAACAAAAAAACTGAGTCTCAGAGAAATGAAATGACTTGATATAAGTTCCTTGAATTGATTGATCAATGGCTGTAATATATTTACATCCAGGACTTTGCATATATTGAGGGATTTTCCTGTAAAGCTTACAGCTACCACTGCTGGTTTAAAAGGTTTGTTGTGACTGGTCTGTCACCATCTTTTATTGACGTCTGTCTTTGCTGTGTGTATTTGTACCTCTTAGGCTATCACTTTGCTGATTTCCCTTCAGCATAGGGTGGTTGAGTGAGCTGAGTGACCCTGTACTGGCTTGATTCCAAATTCCCTCCAGTTTCTTTTAGTGTGTTTGTTCTAAATGTGTTCTGTTGATTACAGGATGGCTGGGGCCAAGTCTGTCCTGATTGTTTATTATAAGCCACTTGAGTAGTTTTTGCGTACTGTAGAGCTGAATTAATATTTAGTAAATGGAAAAATAAATTCTGTATTTAGAGTATGACTAGACAAACATTTCTTGAAGATGGGCTTTAAATTGTCTGCTCTTAAAATACGTTCCCTCCTGGTGTCTGCTATAGCATTGGTTATTACAGTTGACAATTTCAAGTTTTTAACTGATTCTTTAAATGTTAGGCTCTGAAAACCAGAGATATTCACCATTTTAACTGTAATCTGTCAAGTGTAGGCATTATGTACAGTTCTGATACCATTTATCAAGTCCGTAAGGCAAATATTACAAGCCAGTTTTTTAGATAGTATTGGGCCTAGAGCTTTCACACTGAGCCACTTACCCATTCATTCATTCATTCATTCATTCACACAGGGCCTTGTGTTATAAGCCAGTTTTTTTTTTTTTTGAGACAGGGTCTCACTTTGTAGCTCAGGCTGGCCCTGAGCTCACTATGTAGTCCAGGCAAGCCTCGAACTCAGCAATCCTCCTGTCTCTGCCTCCTGAGTGCTGGGATTACAGGCGTGAGCCACCACGCCTGGCTATAAGCCAGTTTTGAAAAGCACTCTAACTGATGCAGAAAAGACTTGAAAAAACATTTAATTTAAAAAACATTTGATTTCTAAATACAGCAGCTGCAAGTTTGCATATTGATCAAGTAAAGCTACTCTGTTCCTTGATAAGTCCTTCTGTAAACATAAATTCTACCTGTGGAAGGAGAAATTTGAGCTCATTTTTTTTTTTTTTTTCTTTTGAGACAGGGTTTCGCTTTGTAGTTCAGGCTGGCTCTGAGCTCACCATGTAGTCCAGGCAAGCCTCGAACTCAGCAATCCTCCTGTCTCTGCCTCCCGAGTGCTGGGACCACAGGCATGAGCCATCAAGCCTGGCACTGTGGCATGTGGCATTGATTGCTGGTGGGCATGAGTCTCCATGCCCAGCATTGTATGTGGCTACTGGGGATCGAACTTAGGACCTTGCGCTTGTGAGGCAGGCGCCGGAACCACTGAGCTAACCCTCCGGCCCAATTTGAGCTCATTTTTATCTCATGCTTCATTACATACATGTGTGAACAAACTGATGAAGCCAAAGGATTTCTCATTTTGCGTTTAGGTCCATCTCATTCTTTGATCTTATTATTAGCAGGAAGTATTATGTTGACTTAGTGAACAAGATAACCTTTCACTCTAGCAGTGATAGATTTGCTGTACTTGTGCTGTTTGGAAAATTCTTCAAACCGGGAATCCCGTACTGTGTTTTAGGGAGTATACATTGCAGAAGGTGTTGTTTAAAGAAAGCCTAAGAATCATGAAACTACGGCGGGTGAGACCTTTTTTTTTTTTTTTGCTTTTTTGAGACAGGGTCTCGCTTTGTAGTTCACGCTGGCCCCGAGCTCACTATGGTACCCAGGCAAGTCGCCGCGAACTCAGCAATCCTCCTGTCTCTGCCTCCCGAGTGCTGGGATTACAGGCGTGAGCCACCACATCCGGCATTGTGGTATGAGGTGTTGATTGTCGGTGGGCGTGTCTCCACACCCAGCATTATATGTGGTTACCGGGGATCGAACTCAGGACCTTGTGCTTGCGAGGCAGGCGCCGGAACCACTGAGCTAACCCTCCGGCCCTGGTGAGACTTTTTTTAGTAGGTAAACATTTATTGATACATTTTAGACATACATACTGGTAACTTTCATCTCAGGGAATTTGCACCTGTACGAACTATCTCCTGCCCGCCCAACCTCCCCTCTCCACACTTTGTGCAAAATCTTTGTTTCCATTTAAGACCTTCTGTATCAGCGAATAAGGACGTGCTGTACTTGTTTATTTAGAATGGGAAGACATTATTGGGGAGTCTGCCCTGACATACATAGATGAATCTGAATTAAAGGAAGGTACTAGAAGTGTGGCAAAGTAAATTCCAAGAGGGAGGTTTCTCTGTTTGTTTCGTCTGTGTCTGCTATGCCTTGAATACTGTTTGGTTCCTGAGAACTGCTTAGTAAATGTTTTTGATTTCATAGTAAATTTGTCTATTATATCTGTTTTAAGTTTAAAATTTGTGCTACAATCATTTATTGGTTTATGAAATGTTAAGGGAATAACTGTCACTTGGGTGAGGCACTACTGACAACTTCTTTTGTTGGCTCTATATCATGTAAAGTACATTGTAGAGTGATTCTTATTAAATTTCTTTGCGATATTTTAAATTGACTCAGGAGAGTCCATTACATGTAAATGAATAATTCAGTTGGTCACTTATTATCAAACATTTAATTTCTTTTTCCAGTGCTGAGGGTTGGCCCAGGGTCTTTGTTCTGAGTTATATCTCCAGCCCCCCACCCCTTTTTAACCCGTACCTGTAAAGTTGGCACAGGTGCACAGTACATCTCAATTCTTTTTCCATCCCCTTCCCCTCCCCTTCTTGTCCATTTATCTTGTGGTCCCCTTCTCATTTCCAAAAGATCTGCCCCCCTAATTTCTATATGTGTTTTTTATTTTGCTCTTTGCTTATACTTTGGGTTTCTCATATGAGAAAAACCATATGCCTTTTGTGTGTCTGATTTTTTTAACTTGCTGTTATGGTCTCAGTGTGCATCCCTTTTCCAACAAACAAGTCAGGTTTATCCTTGACAGCAGAGTAGTACTCCATTGTGTGTAAATACATTTTCTTTATCTATGCATCTGTTCATGGACATACAAGCAGCTTCCAAGATTTATCCATTATGTGTTACGCTGCTATAAACATAGTTAGTATGTATCACTAATATGATGTCTTTAATTCTTTTGGGAAGATACCTAGGAGAATACCTGGGTCAGATGGCATTACTGTTTTTCGTTTTTTTTTTTTTTTTTTTTTTTTTTTTTTTTTTTTTTTTTTTTTTTTTTTTTTTTTTTTTTTTTTTTTTTTTGAGACAGGGTCTTCCTTTGTAGTTCAGGCTGGCTTTGAACTCACTATGTAGCCTAGGCAAGCTTTGAACTCAGCAATCCTCCTGTCTCTGCCTCCCGAGTGCTGGGATTACAGGCGTGAGCCACCACACCCAGCACTGTGGTATGTGGTATTGATTGTTGGTGGGCGTGAGTCTCCACGCCCAGCATTGTATGTGGTTATGGGGCGGGGGGATCAAACTCAGGACCTTGCGCTTGCGAGGCAGGCGCTGGAACCACTTGAGCTAACCCTCTGGCCCTGTTTATAGTATTTTGAAGAATCTGCATTCTAATTACGATAGTGGTTGTACGAGTTTACATTCTGAGCAACCATGTAGAAGGTTTCCCCCAATACCGGCCTTACCCAGCATTAGGTATTACTTGATTTCCTAGTGCTTGCCTTTCTTTCTAGAATACGATGAAATTCCATTGTTGTTTTAATTTACACTTCTCTATTATTGAGCCCTTTAATTTTTTTTATATATATATATATTTAGAGACAATCTCACTGAGTCACTCAGTTGCCTAGGCCTGGTTTTAACTTGGTCAGCCTTCCAGAGTGCTGGGATTACAGCCACCCATCACCATGGCCAACTCTATAATTTTTTGTTATTACACCCTCCCCTTCCTGGCCCTACCCCCTTTCCCCTCTCTTGCCTCCCTCTCCTTTTTTTTAGGGGAGTGGGGGAAGGGAATGGCAGTTGAACAGATACCAGTTTAGGAAAACAGGCTCTGGGACTTTAGAAAATGAGCTAGGATTATAAAGGTGTGAAGGTGAGATCATCGGAAGCTGTAGTGGTCAGACAGCTGAGATCAGACAGCACAAATGATACAACTCTTAAGAGTAGCCAGCTGCTGCTAAACATGGATAATGTTTAATCATAAATCATTTCACATAAAAACTGTCTTAAAATTTGTGGTAGAACTGGCAATCACTTGTATTTGTCTTTTACTTTTAAGAAATAAATGAGTCACTACAACTGTTTCTGTTTTTTAATTATGGCTTAAAGGCTTAGGGTTGTGTTTAACTCCTTTATGCACACGGTTACATATACTTATGTTAGTTTTATTTATGATAATTTCCTTACTGAATTTTGTGGGAAAATGTTTGCTTTTTCATATTAGAATACTTTAAAATACAACACAAATAACTATGTAATATATTTGCACAATGACTAACATCATGATGCCCATCCCACCTTTTTCATCATCTTAAGTAGTAGCATATTATCATTCCCCTACTGCATGACCTCTCCTCCTTACTCCTATCCTAATGCTGGTTTGAAGAAACCATCTGCCTTAAGCTGTGTTCTAGCACTTTGTTCTTTATAGAATACATAGCTCAATATCTTTAAAAAATACACTGTTAACTTTATTTTGTAATATTATATAGATGATACTATTTTACCATTAATATTGTATCATTGTATAGATGTATCTGTTTACATATAGTAAATATAACTCAGTGTTTGAGATTTATTTGTTTATATGCATACTTTTGGTTCATTTTATTGCTTCATAATACATGATTCTGTAAAGACGACATAATTATTCACTCTTCTGATGAAAATTTCAATTGTTTACTGTTAAACATAGCATTGCTATGGGCATTTTGAGTATATATCATAGCACATGTAAATTTCCTTAGCTATATTTCTTCTTTTTGGTATTTGCCTAATATACATTTTAATGCCTGTATTTTCAGTCTCTATGTGTTCTAAGATTTATATATGTGAATAATATATGGCTAGATTTTACTTATTTTTTTTTTAGTATTTTTAAATAGTCTTTTTTTTTTTTGTGGTACCGGGTATTGACTGTGGGCCCTTGTGCATCCAAGGTTGGCGTGGTACCACTTGAGCGAAATCCCCAGCCCTTAAATAGTCATTTTAACTTGAAAATTGTTTTTAAAGTTAGTCTCTTTATTCTCTGCATCAGTCATATTTGGTTGTAATAATGCATGTAACATGCAAAATTTCAGTGGTGTACCACAGAAATTTGTTTATAGCTCATAGGTCTACAGTCTGCTGAGTTTGATGGGATTTGGTCATAAGATGTGAAGTGTGTATTTATTATCTTTTTGTAATGATGACAAAAATACCTGACATAAGCAATTTGAGAAAGATTTATTTTGGCTCACAGTTTCAGAAATTTCAGTCCATAGTTGGCTAATTCCCTTAGCCTTAGTTAGGTTCATAGCAAGGCAGAAGCATGTTGGGAGGAAAACTGATCACCTCCTGGCCAGGGATAAGATATATCTTTTTTTTTTTTGAGACAGGGTCTCTCTTTGTAGTTCAGGCTGGCCCTCAGCTTACTATGTAGCCCAGGCAAACCTTGAACACAGCAATCCTCCTGCCTCTGCCTCCCGAGTGCTAGAATGACAGGTGTGAGCCACCATGCCTGGCACTGTGGTATGTGGTATTGATTGCTGGTGGGCATGAGTCACCACGCCCAGCATTGTATGTGGTTTCCGGGGATTGAACTCAGGGCCTTGTGCTTGCGAGGCAGGTGCTGAAACCACTGAGCTAAATCTCTGGCCCAAGATACATCTTTTAAAGGTATACCTCAGAGACCTACTATGTCTCACCCCCTAGCTAATCTATCAACTATCAGCAGATTAATGTATTGGTGAGTTAGTATCTTTACAATCTAGCCATCTCTCCAAGTACTTCACAATCCAAGGTGGTTGAGAATCAAGATTAACCCTTGCAGTTGGCTAAACAGCCACCTGGGCTGTACATTTGTCCTGGTGCAGTGCTGCACATTTGTCCTGGTGCAGTGCTGCGAATGCAGGCGAACTTTGTGGTTTTAATGACCTTCAGTTGGAACTGATGCAGTCAGCCCACATTCCAAAGCATGTGGCCATTCCCCCTGTGGCAAAATGTTTGAAAATGAGGTTAAATGCCATTTTGTGCAGCAGTATCCCTGTACTATATGCCTTACCCATGAAATTGTGGATTTAACACACTTTATGTTTTTGCTCTTGAATGGGGTGCAAAACACAGTAAGAATTTCTTTCTTTCTTTCTTTCTTTTTTTTTTTTTTGAGACAGGATCTTGCTTTGTAGGTGAGGCTGGCCCTGAGCTCACTATGTAGCCCAGGCAAGCCTGGGACTCAGCAATCCTCCTGCCTCTGCCTCCTTAGGACTGGGATTATAGGCATGAGCTACCATGCCAGGCGTTGTGGTATGTGGTACTGATTGCTGGTGTGTGTGTGAGTCACAAGGTCCAGTATTGTTGTATGTGTTTACTGGGGATTGAATCAGTGACCTTGTGCTTGCTAGGCAGGTGCTGGAACCACTGAGTTAAATCTCTAGCCTCTTTTCTTTTGTTTTTGTCCTGTGGGAAAGGGTAATGTTTATGGGAGGAGACAGGAAATTTGAACACACTTTCTTTTTCTTATGTACTACTGAAATGCCTTTTTGCTTAAATGAATTGGTAGACTACTTTGAAAGTATGCAGTGGGAATTTTTAGTTTGAAGCTGTGATTAGTGTAAAGAATCTTAAACAAGTGACTTAACTTATTAGTCATTTATAAATATTTCTAAGAATCTCTCATGACATTTTAAATTAATTCCAATACATGAGTTGTGTATTTATAAACTATAGACCCCTGTACATTTATTATCTCTGATGATAGGATTATAAATCTGATTTTATGAGCTTTATTCTAGGTTTTTTTTTTTTGAGACAGGGTCTCGCTTTGTAGTTCAGGCTGGCTCTGAGCTCTCTATGTAGCCTAGGCAAGCCTCGAACTCAGCAATCCTCCTGTCTCTGCCTCCCGAGTGCTGGGATTACAGGAGTGAGCCACCACGCCTGGCTATTCTAGTTTTTTTTTTTTGAGACAGGATTTCACGTTGTAGTTCAGGCTGACCCTGAGCTCATTATGTAGCCCAGGCAAGCCGCAAACTCACAGCAATCCTCCTGCCTCTGCCTCCAGAGTGCTGGGATTATACGTGTGAGCCACCACACCTGGCACTGTTGTATGTGGTTACTGGAGATTGAATTTGGGACCTTGTGCTTGCAAGACAGATGCCAGAACCACTGAGCTAAATCTCTGGCCAATTCTAGTATTTTTTAAAATTGAATTCTTTATTGGTACAATTTATGTACATCTCATAATCACATATAAAATTGGGGAATATGTACCAGTATATGACACAAGTTAATTCTCATTTTTACCCATACCCTACCCACCCACACCTCCCCACCCCCTTTATACATACTCTTTTATTTTCTTTCTGAATCATATTCCTTCCCCTCATTACATTCCCACACCAAATTTCCTATGGAAATTTCCCACTCTATAAAAGCTATCCTACTTTCTAGAGCTCACTTGCATCTACAGGTGTTCATGTCAAAGAGAAGATCCGGTACTTGCCTATCTGTGATCTATTTATTTCACTTACTAGTATATCCTCCAGGTGTTTCCATTTGCACCTAAATGCATTGATCTTGTCATTCTTTATGGCAGAATAATACTCTATTTTATATAAAAAAACACATCTTCTTTATCCACTGTCCACTTGATGGGCATTTGGGTTGTTTCCAAGATTGAGCCATCACGAACTGAGCTGCTATGAACAAGGGTGTACATCTGTCTTTCCAATGTGATTTTTAAAATTCTTTTGGGTATATTCCTAGCAGGGGCATAGAAGGGTCAAATGGGACATTTTAGTGTTGAGAAAGCTCTTATTTTTGTGGCACTCAGTCTGAAACTCAAAGGGGCTGTACCATTGAGTTATTACCCCCCCCCTTTACTCTTTATGGACAAGGTCTCTCTAAGTTGCTCGGGATGATTTTGAATTTGTGATCTTCCTACCTCAGCTTCCTGAATTGCTGGGATTACAGGTGTGCACCACCTCACCCAGTATAGTTCTTGATGTGTTTAAAACATAAATCCTTTAATAAGTATTTTTTCTGCTTCTTATGGTAAGGGGGCATTACATAGTACGTTGATGTTACCATTTGGGAATTTTAAATTTAAAATTAAAATGTTGATATGAATATAAACAAGGAAGGGAAAGTCTCTCATCAAAGAAACCAGACTGTACAAATTTAAATGTAAGTGGGCTCTTGGGTCATCTGTAAATATTTAATCTACTTTGCATACTTATAACACAGGGCTGCCATTCTTACTCAGCATGCTCAATGTCAGGGTGTTCCACCTCATAGATCTCCAGGAGGGAAAGAAGACTTAATGGACTCAGTCAAGCTCCTTCAAGAAAGTGGTTATCATAAGAAACTAACATTGTGTATTCTAAAACTAACAAATGGATTATATATTTTTACAGATTTTCCATACTACTTCTGATTTCTTTGGAATAATTGGGTTATCTGGAAATGGGTATCATTTGTTAATGCACAGATAAAGATGAAAGTATGTGGGCGGGGGTTGGGTGATTATGTGGCAGAACTGTGATTATATGCCACTTGTAATTACAGTGTGTGGACCATGTTGTGCACACAAGAGCTGATGCAAGCTTTTCATTTTGTAAATGTATATTATGTGATATGAATAGAGGAGGTTAGCATTATTTCTCAACAGTTATTACCCTGTGATTCGAAAGCAGAATTTTCTTAATTGATTTAGAAAATAACTATTACCTTTTATGATTGCAAGAAATAGTTTTTAAAAACTTTAAGGAGTAATTTACTGATTTATGAAGGATGCTTTACACAAAGTAGCACATGTTTAAATTTTGCATCAAATCTTGTCTTTATAGTGGAATTTTATGTATTAGATTTAGGCAGGCATTCATGCATCCATTCTTGTTTAAGTACAGCATTGGTAGTACTGAGATGCCTCATTTAAAAATGGTATTCCAGAGAGAAAGACATAAATGTTAGCAATAAGATATTAGTATTAAGTATGTATTAATACTAATAAAAGATTATGATTTGTGTGCAAATAAAAAGTAGACACAAATGTTTTCGTGAATTTATCAAGTGTATTTTAGACATATTTAGGAAATAATGTCTTGAGGAAACAAGTTTCATATGATTGAGTAAATGTAGGATTATTGTATTATAGAGAATTTTTTGTTTTTATATAACTACAGTACTATTGAAGTAACTTGTTTGAATAGAAAGGAAATGTGAATTGAATCATCACTTTCTAGAGATTAATGATCTTTTATATTTAGGATGATGACAGTGGTTCTTCTGAAAAAAGAAAAAGTTTTGAAATGAAATTTTCTTTAGAAAACTTATTTCAGTGTTGACCTTTAGAACATACTCTTCCTTTCTCTTTTGTTTCCAGAAATAGGACATGTATTCCTCTGAGAAACCTTGGACAGCAGATTTTGGTTTAATATCTGATTGGGACAACATACAAAGGGATTTCCAGTCATGAGTAAGTGTGTGTCTTTTGTTTCAGTTATCTTAAGAACATTTACAGTGTTGTATTTAAAAATGAGAAAACGTGCTACTGGACAAATTGGAATTATGTCACTTCTTTAGAGATTGAATAATCTGATTCTTTCCAACACTGCATGCTTGTTTCTATTTAAACAAAGAGATGCTTTTTTGACTTGATATATTCACAGAAGTTAGATGTGATGAGGAAATCTGAGTTATTAGTTTCTTGGCTGATTTAATCCTGTCATTTGAAAGTTTTTTTTTTATTGAGTAGCCATTGGAGAATGACTTAAAAAATATAAATGAGGAATATTGCAGGTGACCATAAATGGGAGAGATTTTAGTGTATGTAATCACTGAGTAGCATGGATTAATATATTTAAACAAAGTAAAAATCTCCGTGGTAATGCTTTTGGTAGAACAGTGAACCAAGGCTATCTTGAATTCAGCCAAATATGATACAAATTTTGTCTTCTTACTTGTAAGCAGATAGTATAATATCTTTTGTCCATCTCAATTTATGAACATAACTGGATTTTGTGTTATTTACTTTTAAAGGACACAGAAAAAAATAAGATTTTATTATAACTGGGATCCTGTGGAAATTTTAAAATAGAGACTTTTCTAATTGTGGAAACCTTGGGATAGAGTATTGTCTTATTGGAATGTAATGTTGGAGATTTAAAATTTTAGGAAGTACTTATATTGGTTATAGTTACCTTAGCATGAATTTGGACTATTTTTCTCGCCAGTTTACTTAGGCACTTGATAATGAAAATGAAACTCTTGCTATTATGGAATCTTTGTGTCTTAGTTACTATTGCAAGACATAGTATTTGATTTTGGAGACTTTCTAGTGATGTACTCTTTCACTTGATATATATTGAATAAACAGTATAGTTGTAGATTAGGAAAGAAATTTTTTTTTTTTCAGACAGGGTCTCGCTTTGTAGTTCAGGCTGGCCCTGAGCTCACTATGTGTACCCAGGCGAGCCTTGAACTCAGCAATCCTGCTTCTGCTTCCCAAGTGTTGGGATTACAATCGTGAGCCACTACTCTCAGCAGAAAAAAGTATTTTTTATTTCATGTTCATTCATAAAAGTCTGTGAGAATTTTTATCTAATATAAAGTGCCAACTCAAGTGAAAATGGTGATGAGTTCATGAAAATTATAATAGGAAAGGGAAGCATTTTAATTTTAAAAGTTGAAACAGATGAAAAATTGCACAACATCACTGGTCATTTGAGAGTTGCAGATGAAAACAGCATGAGATTCCATCTCACTCCACAAAGAATGGCTGCTATCAAGAAAACAACCAGTGGGGCCAGGGATTTAGCTCAGTGGTTCTGGTATCTACCTGGCAAGCTCAAGGTCCTGAGTTCAATCCCTGGTAACCACATACCACAATGCTGGGCATGGTGGCTCATGCCTGTAATTCCAGGACTGAAGAGGCAGAGACAGGATTGCTGTGAATTCAAGGATATCTTGGGCTACATAGTAAGTTCAGGGCCAGCCTAAACTACAGAGTGAGACCTTGTCTCAAAAAAAGAAAAGAAAACAACCAATAACAAATGCTGGCGGGGCTATAGGGAGAATGGAACCCTTCTCCACTGTTGGTGATAATATAGACTGGTGCAATCACTATGGGAGTCATTGTGGGGATTCCTCAAAATATTAGGAGTAGAAGTCCCATTTTACCTTGCTCCCTCCCTGCTGGGTATATTCTTGAAAGAATTAAAAGCATCATACCACAGTGACATATGTGCACCCATGTTTATAAATATTGGAAACAGCCCACATGTCCATCAACTGGAGACTGGATAAAGGTGCGGTTTTTAAAAGTTAAAGTAGAATATTTCTCAGCCATAAAGATTGATAGAGACATTTATAGCTAAATGGATGTACTGTGAGGCCATAGTCATAAGTGAAATAAATGGGACACAGATGTGTAAATACTGTGTCATTTCTCTAATGTGAGTGGCTGAAGGTGTAAATGAGGTCCAAAATGTATGCTAGGCATTGTGAAATAGGGAGAAAATGTTCAAAGGGAAAGGGGAACTAAGGGTGGGGCAAGGGAAAGCAAAGAAAGGAAGGAAAAATTTGACGGTAAAAAAGGAAAAATGGAAACAAAGCTTATGTATAGGGCTGGTGGGTGATTGAAGGGAGGGCAGGGAAATAGGAAAAATTGGAATCAGATATGTCATGTACAGGTACAAATTCTCAGTGATGAATGTGATCATAACTAAAATGTACCAGCAAACTCAATAAAGGGGAAAGAATACATTTTTAGAAAGTTAAAATTTTCTTTTATTGTTTAACATTTTTATTGTATTAAAAATGGAGGTTAAAAGTAGGAAGAGTTTAATGAGAGAGAGCTTGTGAGAGACAGGAGGGGACCCAAAAATGGTTTGCCACGGACCCCTTTTACAAGTTTTATAGAGCGAAATCATGAGGTGAGTACAATGTGGGTCAAAACAGATCAACCAATAAGATTGTAGGTCTAGCTGCTTAGGTAATATTGATCCAGTGGTGAAGCAGGTCATGTAGCAAGTATACATGGAAAGAACAAGGTCTTTTTTTTCCTGCCTTTATTAAGTTTATTGTTACATTTTTGGTATATGATCACATTCATCTTTGAGAATGTGTACCTGTACATGATGTATCTTGATTCTTGTTTGTTCCCATTCCCTGAACAAGTTCATTTTAAGGAAGAGATGAATCAGGCCCTGGTCACCCACTGGGGGACTGATGTCTTGTCTGTCTAGACTTCATTGGACCATTTGATACCAATTACAGTATGGTGCTTATCCCTTGGGAAGACATGCAGGCCTGGTCATTTTGTCTTTTCTGGAGGCCTGTCCTTCAGCAGATGCACCTCCAGCCACAGCTGTAATGTGTTCTCACCCTCTGTACTGACACCCTCGAGGGGCTGGCCCTGTCTGACTGTCTGAATGCTTCTAACTTAGCTGTCAATAATACAAGGGTCAAGCTTCCCACTGCTTTTTCCTGTTTTGGGGCCCAGAGTGGTTCAGCTTGTCTCATACTTTATGTTCCTGTTACATTTCTCATCCACAGAGCTGTGTAACATATTTAGAGACATAGATATGTCACTTTAGTGATTAGCTTTTATATCTTATCTAAAATATCTGTTTGATTCTGTGTTTGTTGTGAAGGAAACGGAGCCACAAAGAATGAACAGTGCTTTTGGAATTTAAGTACTGGTTTTAGAATAAACCCTAAACGCCTTACTTAGTATATAAAATTCTTCTTTACAAGTCAGCTTCTGCTCAGCACCCTCGTTCTTTGATCGTCACCCCCAAATTATGCCCTCCTGTCCCCCCTTGCTTGCCAGGTTAGCTCCTCATACCTCTCTTAGCACCCTGCTCACTCTGATCTAGTTAGGACCTGTCATATAGTATTAATGTCACTTATTTTTTTTTTTTTTTTTTTTGAGACAGGGTCTCGCTTTGTAGTTCAGGCTGGCCCTGAGCTCACTATGGAGCCCAGGCAAGCCTCGAACTCAGCAATCCTCCTGTCTCTGCCTCCCGAGTGCTGGGATGACAGGCGTGAGCCACCACGCCCGGCATTGTGGTATGAGGTGTTGATTGTTGGTGGACGTGAGTCTCCATGCCCAGCATTATATGTGGTTACCGGGGATCGAACTCAGGACCTTGCGCTTGCGAGGCAGGTGCCGGAACCACTGAGCTAACCCTCCGGCCCTTAATGTCACTTATTGTTTACACTTTCTCTAATCTGTGTCCTTGGGCGCAAAAACCATTTTATTCCTAATGTCAAGTAGGAACTATTCTGGACGCTTAGATGCTAAATAAATGTTGTACATTTTGGGTGTTCTGAGTAATGGCCCTAGTATGGGGCAGCTATTTTGTGCATTAGTATTTTTAGATTAAGTTTGAGCTGTTTTCCATGAGAAGAGTATGTGTACAGGGAAGCACAGGGTAAAGTAAAGCATTCTAGATAGATGGAGCTGTATGAGAGAGGTGTTACTAAGTATTGAAAATTCTCAGTTATAGATGGGAAGGGAAGTTGTGCAACAGAAAGCTGGAGGAGACGAAATCAGGCTCCTGGTCATTTACAGTCTTAAAATGACGTGGCTCATGATGCTATTAAAAGATGTCAGTTACTTAAATTATTTAAGATTTCACTTTGGAAAAAAACAGTCTGTCAGACAAATAGATGTTTTTCTGAGCTGTAAATTAAAAAGTCTGAGTTACCTTTGAATCATACTGAATTACATTTCTTTTTCTTGTCAGTTTGATGATTTTCTGTAGCAAAAGACTCTGTACTTGAGTAGACCACTATAATGATAGGTTAGGGAGTACTACAGAGGTATACTTCATGCCACATTGTCTAGGGAGTAAGTCTTACAGAAAGTGGGAATTGATTATACTAGAAATCTTGATTTTGGAAAAAAAGATTTATGGGAGATTGGTAAAGGTTTTTTTTTTTTAAAAAGGAGAGGCATATATACCATTAATGTTGAATAGAATTTCTAGACCTAGATATTTGGATAAGAATGATGGGTAAAGTAACATTTTTTTCCTTCAGTATTTCCCTAGAGAACATTGCATGTATGGGTGAATTTATCTCTGCAGGATCTCCCAATCCTTTCCTGTCATGAAACTCACAGACCAGGGTCATTGTGTAGAGCATGAAATAAACAGATGAAACATGGAGGCAGCATGTTATGATGTCTCCAGCGAGGCTGCCATGTATACTGAACCACACAGAGCACAGGGGATACTTTCTTGGTTTGCATGGCACAATCTAGGGATGGTAGTGGGGTGCCTGAACTGTGAAGTCTCAAGAATTTGTTAAATACTTTTGAATGTTTTTTAGCCTTTATGCTAGTTGACATGTATTCTGTCACGTTCTGAGGCTACTTACATATTACATGATACTATTATGATGTTACTAATTTCGTTGTAGATTGTTAACTTTATTATAATTCAGAAAATGTCTTTTGATGTTTAGTTCTTATATTGTTATTCTTTCGGTATTTGCATATTTTGCAATGTTTAATGTTTATTTGATTTGTCCATTTTGTTTTATCAAATTATACCAAAGTATGGCCATACTTTGAAATGGATATTTTAGATTTTTAGTGGATGGACAACCATGTAAAAGGCAGTGTTATGTAAAATGATTATTCTGGTGGAATATAGTTAGGGATATACTTAGTTTTATTTTCTGAAGTTTTAAGTTGAACGAAACCTTATTTGTTGTTAGATAGAAACTGGATATAAACTATCTCAGTATGTATGTGATCACTTTCTTCATTAACGTAGTTCATTATTTTCATGACAGTTTAAAGTGGACTATACTTTGCTTTTTTTAGCTTTTAACTTTTGTGTCTTCGTTTGACATTTTTTCAGGCTTACAAGAAAAGTTATAATATTGCCCCAATTTACTAATTATTTACATTTTGTCTTTCCTTCCCTCTCTCTCCCTCTTACACACGGAACTGATTTGCAATTAACATGTTTTTTGTAAAAATTACATCTTCTATTAAATGTAACGTAGATTTGAGCATAAATAAAAATTATTGCAGTAGTATAAGTTTAGTAGACTATTTCACATCATGTACCTGCTTCGGGTTATCATATTTTTGCTTAAAAGCTATGTTATATACCTATTTTTTGTAGCCTAATTAAATTTTTTAGATCTACTCTCCATATGTATGTATGTGTATGTATATGTATATCTATGTATATATATATATACATATACATATGTATATATAGCACAAACCACTATGTACCAGATGATTCCTTTATAACTATTTTAAGACATTCTGTTTTAAGGGAACTTCTAAAATTCTGAGATGTGAGTTTTCTAGTGCAGTCCTTTTGAAATTTCCAGAGTCCTAGAGACCTGGGTTGGAATACTGACTGCTGCTAACTAGCTGTGTTGTATGGGGCAGATGGCTTGACTTCTTTGAACGTACCTCCACCTCTACCCCCTGCTTTACTAATATACTGATGTGAAAACTGGACTGAGACTGTTAGGAGCTTTCTAGCTCTAAAACTTATAGTCAGTGAGAAAACTTTGTTTTGATTTTGCCTTAGAGGAGCTCACCTGTTGGATAAAACAAGATGTATCCCTAATATCTAAAGAAAAGTTTTCAGGGTTCTGAGGCTGTGTGTTGGTCTGAGTTTGAATTTGCACCCTTGGTCACTTTCAAAAGTACTGTTGTTCCAAATGCAGGTATGCATTCACTGGTTCATGCTGCTTGTTCTCTTGGGCGCCAGAGTTCAGAGGAGAACACACTCTTTAATAGTCATCTCATTGTGTGTTTCAATTAATTTTACAAAATGCATTTTATTTCACAGCTCTTTACTTGAATCTGTGTTGTCAGAACTACTGTATTGGTTCAGAAGAACCATTATCTCTTTTATATTAACTTCTCTAAAATGATTTCTATATGAAAATATTAATTATGTGGCTTTTGTTTCTCATCAAAAGACACTTTTAGAAGCACAGCTTAATAAGTGATAATTGTCATGTAGTCTGTAGTGAGTAAACTTATACTTGAAATTTAGGGTTTTTAAAAATAGTATGGATAGGTGTATCTTATGTTTTTGTTAAACACAAATAGATATTTTCTACTAAGGGTATTTGAGTCTGTCATTGTATATGATAAATACATTGTATAGATGCCCCCTCATTGCTCAGAAGTAGGAAGTTGATATTAAAAGCTTCCAGCTTTAATGCCAGACATGGTGGCTCACGCCTGTAATCCCAGCACTTGGGAGGCGGAGACAGGAAGATTGCTGAGTTCGCGGTGGCTTGCCTGGGCACCATAGTGAGCTCAGGGCCAGCCTGACCTACAAAGTGAGACCCTGTCTCAAAAAAAAAAAAAAAAAAAAGCTTCCAGCTTTATATCTTCCCCAAAATTTATCTAAATTTATCAAAATTTATCTAAAGTGGGTATTTTGGTTTATAGTGTGTGTGTGTATGTGTGTGTATATTGTTACGTATGTTTCATTTTGGCTGAGGACAGGTGATTATGAAAGTAATTCTTGTCTTTAAAGTTTAGGTTAGAAAGTATCAGCAACCCAGAAAGCATCTTCCCAGTTTTTCCCCTCACCCCAGGCTCTCACTTCCTCATGAAACATCAAGCTATAGCTTGTTTCTCTTTAACGGAAGTGCTGTATGTTTGCATCATGATGCATCTCAAATGAAAACTTTTGGTGTAGGTTCTCTCTTGTTCATGTTCAAAGATTGTGGTAGTGGAGCCTTTTTTCCCTGAAATGGAAACTGACTTGTACTGGCATTACCTGGACACCTGGAGATACCAGGTTAATTTCCTTTTCACATGTTTTAAGCATTGAGCTATAAAGTTTAAGCAGTAGATGTAAAAGATACTCAAGACACTAGTTCTCTTTAATATATATATGTCTTTCTGTGATATGCAGATGTAGATGATATGTGAAGTGTTTGGCATTAAGAGAGAAGGAACTAGGTGTTACTAGTATTGGAAAAATATTACAAATTTGTTCTGACAATTACAGTACAACAGAATTTGAGTTTAATTGTTATGCCTCCTTGAATTTATGGTCTTTGAAATGCCTTCTTATGAAAAATGTTGTTTTCTGTGGTACAGGTAACCCAGAAGCTAAATAAAAGAGGACCTCCTCATTGATAAGGAGAAGCTGCCCTTCTTGTCTTTAAGAATCTTTACTTAGGATAAGGATAGATGCTTCTTTATTGCTGGTCTGTAGGGCCAATGTGATTTTTAAAAAATCAACTTTAGACTTTTTTTTTTTTTGGACAGGGCCTCGCTTTGTAGTTCAGGCTGGCCCTGAGCTCACTATGTAGCCCAGGCAAGTCTGGAACTCAGCAATCCTCCTGTCTCTGCCTCCTGAGTGATGGGATGACAGGCGTGAGCCACCACGTCCGGCACTGTGGTATGTGGTGCTGATTGCTGGTTGATGTGAGTCACCACGCCCAGCATTGTATGTGGTTTCTGGGATTGAACTCAGGACCTTGCGCTTGCGAGGCAGGCGCCAGAACCACTGAGCTAAATCTCCAGCCCACAACTTCAGACTTTTAACGTGAGCTTTATACTTAGATGTACATATATGTGTAGGGAATTTTGCACAGGATAGGAAAATCTCCCATACTTCTTGGGTACTCAAACTGACTTTGTTAAAAGGAATTTGGTTCCCAAATGATTGGATAGTAGAAATATCTCTGCACTTGAAACAGCAAAAGTTACTTTAAAATACATGATTTGAGGCCAGGGATTTAGCTTAGTTCTGTCATCTGCCTTGCCAATGTAAGTCCTGAGTTAGAACCCCAGTAACCACATACCACAGTGCTGGGCCTGGTGACTCATGCCTGCCAGCAATCACTACCACATACCACATTCCCAGCATTTGGGAGGCAGAGGCAGGAGGATTGCTGTGAGTTCAAGGTTTGCCTGGACTACATAGTGAGCTCAGGGCCAGCCTGATCTACAAAGTGAGACCCTGTCTGAATTAAACAAACAAAAACAAAACAAATAATGGGCCGGAGATTTAGCTCAGTGGTTTCGGTGCCTGCCTCGCAAGCACAAGGTCCTGAGTTCGATCCCATACAATGCTGGGCGTGGTGACTCACGCCCACCAGCAGTCAATACCACATACCACAGTGCTGGGTGTAGTGGCTCACACCTGTAATCCCAGCACTCGGGAGGCAGAGGCAGGAGGATTGCTGAGTTCCAGGCTTGCCTGGACTACATAGTGAGCTCAGGGCCAGCCTGAACTACAAAGCGAGACCCTATCTCAAAAAAACCGAAAAACCAAAAAACAAAACAAATAATGTGTGACTTGTATTATAAAATTGGAGTTACTCTGTTTTCCCCTAAAATATGATGTTAAAGTTGTTTACCCATTAGAAAGTCTCACTTTAACTGCAAGGGTATCTATCCTTCTTCAGCCTAGTGTGAAGACACGTTCTGGAAAATAACTTCTGGAGCCACAAACTTTGCAGTGTTATTATTATTTTTTTAAATATAGATTTGTTGTCAGCAAGTGAAATTCTAGTTGCCAACTGGTCAGTTTTATTTCTTTAGTAGGCTCAAATTTGTTTAAATTTTTTTTGTAAAATTTTCTTTCTTTTTTTTTTTTGAGACAGGGTCTCAGTTTGTATGTAGTTCAGGCTGGCTCTGAGCTCACACTATGTAGTCCAGGCAAGCCTCAAACTCAGCAATCCCCCTGTCTCTGCCTCCCGAGTGCTAGGATTACAGGCGTGAGCCACCACGCCCAGCACTGTGGTATGTGGTATGTGGTATGTGGTATGTGGTATGTGTATTGATGGCTGGTGGTCGTGAGTCTCCATGCCCAGCATTGTATGTGGTCACCAGGGATCGCACTCAAGACCTTGCGCTTGCGAGGCGGGCGCTGGAACCACTGAGCTAACCCTCTGGCCCCTAAAATTTTATTTCTTATATTAATATCACTTAATTACTTTGGAACCATTTGAGAGTACGTCACATATATCATGCTTCTTTATTCAGTTCGTACTTCAGTATGTAGTTCTGAAGAATAAAGACATTCTCTTGTATAATCACAGTAATCACGGGTTACACTTACTGAATATATATTCTTTTTTTTTTTTTTTTTTG
>PVIC010003209.1:25451-70700 GCA_004025085.1 Thryonomys swinderianus
TTCAGGCTGGCCCTGAGCTCACTATGGTGCCCAGGCAAGCCGCTGCGAACTCAGCAATCCTCCTGTCTCTGCCTCCCGAGTGCTGGGATTACAGGCGTGAGCCACCACGCCCAGCATTATATGTGGTTACCGGGGATTGAACTCAGGTCCTTGCGCTTGCAAGGCAGGCGCCGGAACCACTGAGCTAACCCTCCGGCCCCTGAATATATATTCTTATTTCACTGTTGACAGTTTTCCCAGTAATGTCATTGATAGGCTTTTCCTCCTCAAGTATAGGACCTGCCACAGTGTTATTTATAGTTGTCAAGTCTCTTCTAATCAGGAACATTAATTTCTCTTTCATAGTATTGAAGAGTAGAGACTGGTTGTTTTATAGACTGTCCCTCAGATGCATGTTGCCTGACAGTTCCTCTGTGAGCTGTTTGGGGCATTCTGTCAGGAAGCTTGCCTTGAAGAAGAAGGAAGACTGTTTGGTGGTCTCTAGATTTCCTTCTTGTTTAGCTCTTCAAAGGAAAAATAAAACTTTTTAAAATGTAATTTCCAAGGCAAGCCAGTGTGAAAGGGGGAAAACAGTTCATGACAAGGCAGACAGGAAGCAGAGATCAAGGGAATAAGGAGGATGTTTACTTCTAGGTCACACCTTCAGTGATCTACGTCTTCTCATCAGGCTACCAATCGCACTCATGATTCAGTCACTTCCTAAAAGCTCCACCTATGAGCACATGAGGCTTAGAGGACATCTAGATGTAAACCCTAGCAAGTTGACACATATATCCTTGAGACTCTGCTTTTAATTCTTTTTGTCTATTCCCAGAAGTAGGATCTTCGGATCATCTGGTAGTTCAGTTTTTAATTTTGTGAAGAATTGCCTCAGATTTTTCATAGCAGTATCAAGAAAGGGTTCCTTTTTGTAAGGGTTCCTTTCTCTCTGCATCCTTGCCAACTTTTGTTGTTGTTGTTAGCAGCCATCCTAGTGAGGCGGCATCTCTTTAAGATAACTTTTTCTATGTGCTATTTACATTTTCTTTTCAATACATCCTTCTATAGTAGTGTTTCCTTCTAAAATGATTATTGAAAAGTCATACAGTTAACTTTGGGTGCTACTTTTCTATCCCCAAAATATATTATGAAGAATATATATTTGGACTTTATGTTTCTTTTGAGAGATGGGCATTTTGCAGGGGTCAGATAAGAGGTAATGCACAGTTCATGGAACAGGTTGAGGTACTAGAAGGTTTCAGAAAGCAGGGGATAAAGTGGACACTTACATACTAGAGAAGGATTTTGTCTAGTGGACTGTTTTGTCAAGGACACTGTTAGAAGTCTTCTTTTCCTAGTAGAATTAATGTGTTAGGTGATTACAGATATTACATTGGGCAAAGATCTCTTTGAATGTTGTAGATTTCTTTGTTTATATACACAAACACCTATACTGAAGTTTATGGAAATATCTTTATAGTTACATGTTTATATGTGTGTGCATATGTGAACATTTGATCTGAAACTCTTATATTGTTATTCCAATGCTAAAAATATAGATCTAAATGCTTTAATACATTATAGTTATGAATTTTAAAGAGAATGCAAATATTGATAATTGTTTGTTTCTATTATGGGCCCAGATTGCCGTGAATATTGTTTTGAGGTTCTTGGTTTTGAAAATATGGTCTTTTAAAAAAAAATTCCTTATTAGCAGAAAATTCACTTTTCCTTTTATATTTATCTGCTTATTTGTGTGTGGCTTTTATAAGTCAGAAGAAAGGCCAGTACTACACGAAGGGAAACTTCACTTAAAAATTCAAAATTATTAACTTGTAAGTTAGAAGGTACTCAGTTGTAGTGTGCTATGTAGGGCCTTACTTCATGCTAGTTTTCCAATTCAGGGCATATTCTCCTGCCATTCTGTGCACTCAGTATTCACCTCAGTTAGAAAGAAGTGGTTTTGTATTTATGTGACTAATGCCATTTTCTCTTCATAGGATAGGTTAATAACCACTGTCATACAGCTGTAGAATGGGACCCCTTACATATGAGGTATTTAGAAAATCTTGAATGAATTAACAAGATTTCATTTTGTTTAAATTGGATTGATGACGTTCAGTCAGTACATTAAAACTTAATGTGAGAATAAATTGGGATAATCTTATTTCGCATGTTTGTGTAACTTTACACATATTTATGACAGTTTCTGCTGTCTGATATTACTATCATCTAATCTTAGTTGAGAGAAGGATAATTTTGTCATTTACAGACACATGTTCTATGGCTCTTTCCACGTCCAGCAATTTCAGGATTTATTGTTATTTCTTCCTTGTTTTGTTTCCTTTTCCATTTTTAAGTAAAAGAAAAACCTATCGATATTATCTTTTTAAAAGTTTTTTATCTTTATTGGTACATAGTATATACATATCATCATGATCACACTCTATATTGGGAATTGGTATCAGTACATGACACAATTTAGTTCTCATTTTTTCCCATTTCCCCTACCACCCCTCTTTCCTTTTTTGAAACAGGGTCTCACTTTGTAGTTCAGGCTGGCCCTGAGCTCACTATGTAGCTCAGGCCAACCTTGAACTCAGCAATTCTCCTGCCTCTGCCTCCCAAGTGCTGGGATTATAGGCATGAACCACCATGTCTGGCATTGTAGTATGTGGTACTGATTGCTGGTGGATGTGAGTCGCCATGGCTGGTATTGTATGTAGTTACTGGGGATCAAACCAGGGACCTTGCCCTTGTTAGGCAGGTGTGGGAACTACTGAGCTAAATCTCTGGCCCTTGATTAGCTTTCAATAGTGCTAATATTTAAAAGAATTTTTATACTGAGCAATAAAAACATAATTGGTGTTAAAATAACTACACACTACTTGAACAGACGATATTATAGAAAAAGTGCACAAATTTTATTTTACAATCAGCTTGATGTATTTTATATTGTTAAATTTGTGGAAGTTGATTTTTGAAATTCTAGAACAAAATGATTTTATCTTGTGTCTGAAATTTAAATGAAATGGCAAAGAAATGAAATATACTACATAGATTTATTAACCTGAAAGGAGAGATTAGTTAGACATGGATTTATAATTAATGTACACTAATCTTTTTCTATTTGCTGGCCTTTTGTCATCTTGAATATTTATAGATTATTTTTGTTACACAAAATGTGGCCTCTCACATTTTTTCCTTCTCATTTAACTACTTTTTTTGAAGAAAAAGTGACAGTAGTTTAATTCTGAAATGTATTTCCAGGAAAGCTAAAAAAGTTTCTGAAAAATGAATTTTTAAAATCTGAATTATTGCTAAGAATGAGAAGATTCTGGGTTGTTACTCATGTGATCAAAAGAGTTTATAGATAGGACAGTGCAAATCTCTTTGTCTGTGTTCATAAAAAGATGTTGATAAAATTTTTGAATTAAATCTTTGAATATTTCTGATAAAATCTGAAGTTATGGATTTTGACAAGTACAGGTCATTTATCTACCATTATAGTATCATACAGAATAGTTTCACTGCCTCTAAAATCCTTGTGCTCATCTTATTTATCCCTTATTTCTTATTTCCAAACCACTGGCCATCTCTGATTGTTCTACTATTTCTAAAATTTTGACTTTTGTAAAATGTCATGCAATTGGAATCAAATTATAGATGTATCTTTTTCTGATTTCTTTTATTTAGGAGTATACATTTAAGGTTCCTGCATGTCTTTTTGGGACATTATATGCAGCTCATTTCCTTTTTTTGCTGAGTAATATTCCAATGATTGATATCTTTGGTTACTTGTACTGTAGCTTTTTTCAGATTTAAATCTTCTGAATATTCATTTACAGATATTTTTGTGGATATGTTGTCAGGTCATAATGGTAAATAACAAGGAGATTAGTGGATAATATGACAAGAGTATGATTAGTTTTATAAGAAATTGCTAAATTGTCTTCTAAAGTTGAATTCTCATTAGCATGAAATGAGTTTCTGGTGCTTTGTATCCTTACTAGCATTTGGTATTGTCATAACTTAGGTTCTGGTTATTTTATTATTATTATTATTTTCAGTATCGGTGATCAAACTCAGGAACTCCATTATGGCAGGTGCCACTGAGCTAAATCCCCAGCCCTCAAGGTTCTGGTTATTTTAAAAGTTATATAGAAGCATCTTGTTGTTTTAATTTGCATTTTCGTGGTCTGGGGATTTAATACAGTGGTGCTGTACCTGTCCTGCAAGTGCAAGATCCTGAGTTCAATCTTTGGTACTGCAAAAAAGAAAAGAAAGAAAGAAAGAAAAAAAATGTGTGTCTTCCGGTTGGCATATGATTATGGACTATCTTTTCATAATCTTATTTGCCATATATAAATGCATTTTAGTGTGGTGATAAAGATTTTAAGACAATAAGATTGTTTTCTATTTTTAAGGAAAAATAGTAAAATAGTAAATTATGTTCACTGTAGAAAATACAGCAAAAATATAATAAATGTTTCTATATAATTTCATTATTTGGAGGAAAAGTTACTTGATTACATTTTAGTATTTGTCTTTTGTGTACCTCCCTACCTCCATGTAATCCCAACTGTGTGTGTGTATGTGTGTGTAAGTGTGGTGATAGTGGAGTCATAATATTTCGTACTTTTCCAGTTTGATTATCCACAGATAGTTTTTTCTGTGTAATTCTTCTTGAACATTGTGATTCTTAACATTAGCTGGAGGTCAGTATCATGTGGGTGCTTTTAAAATTCCGGATGTCCAGGCTGCACCCTAGGACAATGAGTTCAGAGTTCCTGGGCCCAGGCAGGAAACTCCCTAGGTGATTTCATTATGCACTGGTGAAAGAAATCGCTGGTCTAGAACAGAATGCATTTAGTGGCATCTGGAATTCTGTTATATCTGCTCACTGAAATTTTATTAACTAAACTTGTATTATTGGATTTCTGCCAAAATGAAGGTATTTTTGATTTGTCCTATTAGCAAGTATAAGAAATTCTACTGTTTATTGTTATACTAAATTATTTATTAAATAACAACTAATGAGCTAGGAGCTGGAAATGTCACTCAGGATAAGGTCATTGTTCAAGATGGGTGTGGTCTGTGGCAGAATTTCTTAGCTCAGCACTGTTGACCTTTTGGGTCAGTAATGCTTTGCTGGGGATAGGAGGGGTGTCCTTTGAGTGGTAGGATGTTTAATGCTCTTCTTGACTCCTATTCACTAGGTGCTAGTAGTTTCCTTACCCCTAGCTGTGACGAGTAAAATTGTCTCCAAACTTTTCTAAATGTCATGGAATTTGGTGAGTGTAGAATAACTTAGCTCATGAGTACAGAATAACACTCTACTATGATTTGTGAGCCTTATTTGGACACATGCTGTGTGTTGTCTATAGCCAGTACAATAGAAAAATAGAGTAGTAAAACCAAGGTTATATGGTTCACAAAATAGAAAACACTCCATCTATCTTTTATTCTATCTTTTACAGAAAGTTTACTGACCCCTGACCTGGTGCATGGTAAGTGATAAGGTTAAAATGTATTGAGCTAAGTGCTCTGAAAGACTCAGGTATATATATATATATATGATGTTGTACACGTGAGGAGAAAGGGAACAACTAATGAATGCCCTGAGGAAATTGAGAGCACTTCTAAAGTCATGACAGAAAATAGATCTTAAAAATCTGTGTAGAGCCGGGCGTGGTGGCTCACGCCTGCAATCCCAGCACTCGGGAGGCAGAGGCAGGAGGATTGCTGAGTTTGAGGCTTGCCTGGGCTACATAGTGAGCTCAGGGCCAGCCTGAGCTACAAAGCGAGACCCTGTCTCAAAAAAAAAAAATAAAAATCTGTGTAGAAAAACTGAGAATGCTCTCGAAGGCAGAGGGCTTGTCACATACGAAGGTAATGGTATATTCAGGAGATGATGAATATGTCCTTTGCTTACTTGATGTAACTGAAGTAGTGCTTACTGACAAGGAACTTAAGGAAATATGTCTGTGTTAATAGATTGGTACTAAATTATAAATGAGAGCTAAGGACTTCAGACTTGCCTCTGTGCAAATAGGAAGATGGGATAATTATCAGTTTGTGGTTTAAAACATTTTTCCAAATGGTTCTCTTGCAATTGTTTTCTCTTGTGGTTTCCCTCATTCTCTGTCAGAAACTGGGTTTACCATTTTTAGGCTGTGCCGTACATTCCTTGTTGTTAAGAACTTTTTGAGTCTCTTAGTTTTCCCTGCCTGCCTGCCTAGCATGTAGCAGTGGATGCTTGTTGAACGAATGTACATGTCACTCATATCATCTTAAATAAGCCTTTTCCCCCCTCTGCATGCATTGCCCTAGTGAATCTTTAACGAATACCATAGTTCCTGCAGAAAGTGGAGGGGAGAATGCCCTGATATATATATAGTGTTTGCCAATTTTGGTAGGAAAACACCCATTATAGCCATTTTAAGCCACCAGTGGTTGAAAAACCAGCTTGCATATTTCTCAACATCAGAAAAAATGGGCTGTTTTACACTGGTACATGTCAGCTGTGGTACATCACTGTGTGTACTGATCAAACAGTTTGTAAGATGAGGAAACCTGATTCTTCATTGACTTACAGGTAAAGTTTTGTATTTTGAGTTTAAATTTTGTAGTTACAGAGATTGATTTTTGATTCTAAAATGAAACTCCTATGTCACTCTTCTAAATTAGAGATAGTGTGAAACTTCCCTAACTAGAGTATTTATAAAAGACTTACACATAGCCAGACGTGGTGGCTCACACCTGTAATCCCAGCACTAGGGAGACAGAGGCAGGAGGACTGCTGAGTTTGAGGCTTGCCTGGGCTACATAGTGAGCTCAAGGCCAGCCTGAACTGTAAAGCGAGATCCTATCTCAAAAAAGAAAAAAAAAAGCCAAGCATAATCTTAAATTGGATGATGTTGAAAGCAGTTATTAAAAAATTGGAAAATTATTTCTCTTCCACATTTAAATTTGCATTTGTGATTCTAATCTATAATAAAACAGTTAAACAGATTAGAGGCATAAGAATTATAAAGGGGGACAGCCTGCTGATGACCCAGGCCCACCGACCAGACTCGGTGCCATCTGCGCGGATCCCACTCCGTCCCGTAGCTGCCCGGTGAGGACCCAGACCCGCCGAAGGAGCCGGTGCTATTTGCAACACCCAGGGTGACCCCCCACTCCACCTGGAGTTGTGCGGAGACAGACCAGGCAAGATAAAAGTTGAGGGATATTTCTTTTTTTTTTTTTTTTTTTTTTTTGAGACAGGGTCTCGCTTTGCAGTTCAGGCTGGCTCTGAGCTCACTATGTAGCCCAGGCAAGCCTCGAAGTCAGCAATCCTCCTGCCTCTGCCTCCCGAGTGCTGGGATTACAGGTGTGAGCCACCACGCCCAGCGAGGGATATTTCTTTTTAACTAATGCATTAGTTGAGCTTGGTTATATTGTCATTGCTGATTTGGATGCTGTTGTTACTCTTTTTTATTCCTTCATTTTGAAATAACTATTTTTTTCTTATTTTCCTACTTTGTTGGCACTAAATCTGCCCAACTTTCTGGGGTTTTTGCTTTCACTACTGCTTACATCTGTATAGAAAAGGGAATCTAGCTTCTACTTTGCCATCTACTCCTAGATCCATCTATTCACCTCTAGTCCCCACAACCTCTCCTGTGTTCCTGTCAGAACCAATACCCAGAAGTAAAAGGCTCAGGCTGCCCTACTTCTTCCTCTGTATTATTAAAAGAAGGTGTGCAAAGTCTCCAGCGGTCTTACAGCATACAGTTGGCACTGTTTTATATGTCCTTTTAGCATCTGTTACCTGCTGGCATACATGAGGTTCTCGAGATCTATGTGATCTTTACAAATCTGCTAACCCTATTTCATTCTCCTTCTGTCTCCCTACCTTACTGATTCCCCAGGGACCTTTTATCCCCAAAGGGTTCTGGGGGTATATTTACGATCTGCATGTTGTATACACATTGCTGATTAATTCTAAATTTTGGCATATGGATATAGAAGTAACTCATGAGTTCAAAGTCTTCAGAATAGGAATTATCAAAACTTTTCATTTGATTTATGGTGTTCAATACTGATATTGGTACTGACTGTATTATGGTAACAAGGATGATGTGATTGTTCTGTTCAAATACCTCCCATGATGTGTCAGAACTGAGAACTCTCAAGGGTCACTACAGTTTCAAGGTGCCACTTCCAAAGGGTCCCAAATAACAGAAAGAAAGAAACAAACAGGGCAACAAACATTGCCCTGGCATCAGGCAAAAATTAAATAACATTAGTAACAACAAAAGAGTAGAAATGAGAAAATATTCAAAAAACCAGACACAAAGATCACCACCACAGGGAAATTAAGAGAAAAGGGAAATAGAACAAACTGAAGCTCAAACACCAGGTCTTTTTGAGATGGTAACTAAGCAGATCTAGTAAAATGGAAATCAGAACTCATCTCTGAGATCAAAACAGGAATACTGTCTACAGTGAAAGACATCATTAAAGAAGAGATCAGTGAGATGATTGAATCCAAGATAGCAGAAGCAATGGAACCTTTTAAACAGCTCCAAGCAGAGCTCCAGGCAATGACGAAGGAGAACGAAGTTTGCGAAGTAGGATGAATGAAGCAGAGAACCGAATCTCAGACCTAGAGACAGTGTAGCAGCCAATGAATAGGAAAGACATAATCTGTGGAAAAGGGCAAGGGACCATGAGAAGTCAATCCAACAGCTTCTAGATGACTCAGAAAAATAACACAGGACTGATTGGAGTCACTGAGGAAGTAGGAGACAGTGCAAAAGACAAAAAAACTGTTGTCAGAGATAACGGCAGAAAACTTCACAGGAAAAGAATTGGACATACAGATTAATGAGGCCTATAGATCTCCAAAAGTCCGTAACATGAAAATATACAAGCTAGACATATAATTATAAAGGTTCCAGATATACATCAAAATAATGAAGTACTGAAAGCAGTGAGAGAAAGGAAGAAAATCACATATAAAGGGAAGCCCATTAGGATCACAGCAGACTTTTCAACACAAACACTCAATGCAAGGAGAGCATGGAGGGAAGTGTTTCAAGCATTACAGGAAAACAACCTCCAACTTAGACTGTTGTATCCTGCAAAATTATCTTTCAGAATAGATGGGGAAATAAGATACTTCCATGATAAAGAACACCTGAAAAACTTCACAAATACGAAACCTGCACTCTAAAACATTCTAAGGAACATCTTGAAAAAAAAAAACAGAAAAGTTCATACCCACAAGACCCAGCAAAGTGAATTCACTGGGGCAAACAAGAAACTAAACAGAAAAGGGGAAAAGCAAGGAAGAAAAGAACCAAGAACAGGGAAACATGGCAACTCTGAAGATGACCATATCAATCATAACCATTAATGTCAATGGACTCAATGGGCCAATTAAAAGACACAGACTAATAGATTGGATCAAGAAGCAAGATCCTACAATCTGCTGCATACAGGAAACACACCTAATTCAGAAGGAAACCCATAGACTGAAAATAAAGGGTTGGAAAACAATCCTCCACACCACAGGAAACTGCAAAAAAGCAGGTGTAGCTATCTTGTTTGCCAATAAAATAGATTTCAAACCCAAACAGATTAAGAAAGATAAAGAAGGTCACCATATTCTCGTACAGGGAACTATCCAAGAGAAAGAAATAACAATCATAAATATTTATGCACCAAACTCTAATGCACTCAACTATATAAAACAAACATTAGTGGACATGAAAAACCAGATAACCACTAATACAATAGTAGTAGGGGACTTTAATACTCCACTCTTACAAATTGACAGATCAACTGGATAAAGAATCAATAAGGAAATACTTGAGCTAAATCAAACTTTTTTTTTTTTTTTGTGAGACAGGGTCTCGCTTTGTAGTTCAGCCTGGCCCTGAGCTCACTATGTAGCCCAGACAAGCCTCAAACTCAGCAATTCTCCTGTCTCTGCCTCCTGGAGTGCTGGGATTACAGGCATGATTCACCACACCCGGCACTGGGGTATGTGGTATTGATGGCTGGTGGGTTTGAGTCACCACACCTAGCATTGTATGTGGTTATGGGGAATTGAACTCAGGACCTTGCACTTGCAAGGCAGGCGCCGGAACCACTGAACTAAATTTCTGGCCCTAAATCAGACTTTTGAGCAAATGGACTTAATAGATGCCTACAGAATATTTCACCCTACAAAGCCAGAATATACATTCTTCTCAGCTGCTCATGGATCATTCTGCAAAATAGATCACATCATAGTCCATAGAACAGGCTTAAGTAAATGTAAAGGAATTGAAGTTATGCCCTGCATACTATCAGATCATAATGCCTTGAAACTGGAGCTGAATAGCAAAAGAAATCCTAAGATCCTCACAAACACATGGAAATTGAACAATACTCTGTTGACCAACCAATGGGCCACAAAAGAAATTAAAGAAGAAAATAAACAATTTGTACAACTAAATGACAACCCCAGTACAACATACAGGAACTTATCAGACACAATGAAAGCAGTTCTACTAGGGAAATTCATAGCAGTGAATGCCTACACTTGGAAAGTAGAGCAAACTGAAATAAACAATCTAATGATGAACCTCAAACAATTAGAAAAAGAGGAGCAAGACAAACCCAAAGCTCATACTGGGGAGGAAATTATAAGGTTCAGAGCAGAAATTAATGCAATGGAGACAAAGAGAACAATACAAAGAATTAATGAATTGAAGAGTTGGTTCTTTGAAAGGATAAATAAAATCGACAGCCCCTTAGCCAACCTTATCAAACAAAGGAAGGAAAAGGCTCAAATCCATGCAATTAGGAATGAAAACGGTGACATCCACAGATTCAGCAGAAGTCCAAAGGCTAATAAACATGTATTTTGAAATTTTGTACTTCAAAAAGATGGAAAATCTAGAAGAAACGGATAGATTCCTAGACACATATGAACTTCCAAAGCTGAACGAAGAGGATATAAAAATGTTAAACAGCCCAATATCAATCTGGGAAATTGAAAATGTAATAAAAAAACCTAGCCACAAAGAAGAGCCCTGGTCCTGCTGAATTCTACAAAAGATTTAAAGAAGTGTTAATGCCAGTACTTCTCAATCTTTTTAATGAAATCAAAAGTGAAGCAGTACTCCACAAATCATTCCTTGAAGCAACCATCACCCTGATTCCAAAGGCAAAAAAAGATCCCACCAAAAAAGAAAACTATAGGCCAATCTCTCTAATGAACATTGACGCAAAAATCCTCAATAAAATACTGGCAAACAGAATACAGAGAGTTAATCAAGAAAATCATATACCCTGATTAAATTGGATTTATCCCAGGGATGCAAGACTGGTTCAACATATGTAAATCAATAAATGCAATACACTGTATTAACAGACTCAAGGACAAAAACCATATGATTATCTCAATAGATGTAGAAAAAGCATTTGACAAAATCCAACACCCATTCATGATCAAAACCCTATAGAGAATTAGAATAGATGGACTTTATCTCAATCTAATACAAGCTATTTATGAGAAACCAATAGCCAGCATCATACTTAATGGCCAAAAGCTGAAACCTTTTACACTAATATCAGGAATGAGACAAGGATGCCCGTTGTTACCACTCTTGTTCAATATAGTGCTGGAAACATTAGCCATAGCAATCAGGCAGGACAAAGATTTAAAAGGAGTAAAGATATATGGAGCATATAATCCTAATAGCATAGATTTGAGCCTTTTCCTTCCTTTGTTTGATAAGGTTGGCTAAGGGTCTGTCGATTTTATTTATCCTTTCAAAGAACCTTTCAACATCACTGGTCATTCCAGAGATGCAAATGTAAACAACACTGAGATTTCATCTCACTCCACAAAGAATGGCTGCTATTACAAAATCAAGCAGCAGTAAATGCTGGTGAGGCTGTGAGGAGAAAGGAACCCTTCTCCACTGTTGGTGGGATTGTAGACTTGTGCAACCATTGTGGAGATTTCTCCGAAAACTAGGACTAGGGGTCCCATTTGACCCTGCCATCCCCCTGCTAGGAATATACTCAAAAGAATTTTAAAAATCACATTGGAAAGACAGATGTACACCCTCATTCATAGCAGCTCAGTTCGTGATAGCTCAATCTTGGAAACAACCCAAATGTCCATCAACTGGAGATTGGATAAAGATGTGGTTTTTTAAATAAAATGGAGTATTATTCTACCATAAAGAATGACAAAATTCATTCATTTATGTGCAAATGGATACACGTGGAGGACACAGTAATAAGTGAAATAAATAGATCACAAATAGGCCAATACTGGATCTTCTCTTTGATATGATCACCTGTAGATGTAAATGAGCTCTAGAAAGTATGACAGTTTTTGTAGAATGGGAAATTTCCAAAGGAAATTTGGTGTGGGAATGTAATGAGGGGAAGGAATAAATATGATTCTGAAAGAAAATAAAAGAGCATGTATATAGGGGGTGGGGAGGTGTGGGTGAGTAGGGATGTGGGTAAAAATGAGAATTAACTTGTGTCATATACTGGTACAAATTCCCCAATGTTATGTGTGATTGTGAGATGTATATATAATGTACCAATAAAGAATTCCATTTAGGACTGGAGGGTTAGCTCAGTGGTTCTGGCGCCTGCCTTGCAAGCGCAAGGTCCTGAGTTCGATCCCTGGTAACCACATACAATGCTGGGCATGGTGACTCATGCCCACCAGCAATCAATATCACATACCACAGTGTGGGGTGTGGTGGCTCACGCCTGTAATCCCAGCACTCGGGAGGCAGAGGCAGGAGCATTGCTGATTTCGAGACTTGTCTGGGCTACATAGTGAGCTCAGGGCCAGGCTGAACTACAAAGTGAGACCTTGTCTCAAAAAAAAAAAAAAAGCAATTAAAAGAAAAAGAATTATAAGGGGGAAATTAATTGCTCCTTAATTATAAATCATATAATATGTAGAGGAAACAAAAATAATTCATTAATATACTATTAGGAATAAAGTTAACAATGTAGTTACATATACAACTAATGTATAGAAGTCATTTGCATATTTACATAGCTAGTAAGAAATCATTTAATGAGATTTTAAATTTTGTCAGAAAAGTTTTGTCAGAAAAAATTAAGTAGAACCAAATCAAATGAAAGATATTTAGGAATTCTGAAGGAAAATTATAAAACTTTAAAGAGAACTATTAAGACAACCTAAAAGTGGAGATACTGTTTTTTTTTTTTTTTTAAGAAAGGACAACTTTGTGTGACAAAAATATTCCCCATGGTTGATCTATACAGGCCAGTGAAGTTCAAGTCACAATATCAGCAAGACTTACCTTGGAATTTATTGGATAATTCTAAACTTTATCAGAAGAGATCAAAAGGTAAAGGGTCAAAAATAGCTTGGATACTTCTGAATAATATCAGAAAGGGAGGATTTTATGTATCAGCTTTTAGGATTCAGTTAAGAGTCAAGTTGATGAAGGGAATATAATGTATATAGTATTTCAGAATACAAATGTAATGGAACTTGCCCTACATTATTTATCTCATTCTTTAAGATTACCATTTTGTATGATGTATACATAAATATTTCTAAATATATAGCCTTTAAAAAATAAAAAAAATAAGGAAGAGAAAGGAAAGAGGGTTAGAAATATGGCTCAGTGTGAAGGCCCTGTGTTCAGTGTCTTCTGGATGTGTGTGTGTGTGCGCGTGCATATGTGCAGTTGCTTGCATCAGAGTATGTGGTAAAATATTTTTACCACTGCAATGTATCACACAGAATGAGAAGAGATTGAGAGAAATAGGGAAACATTATCAGTTGCTTAGTAGAAACTAAGGTTTGATAGCAGTGAAGTAGTATATTCAGAGGGCTCCCCATGTGATTTTTTTCTTTCCAAAGCCAGTATTAATATCAGTGAGACAAGGATAATGCAATGTAACTGGAATTATAGATACATAAATTTAGATATTCCTTCTTTTCATTGACTAGATGTAGAGGATAGAGTTGACTGAAGAATTATGTTCTGCACATTTTTTTTCTTTGCATTGAAAAAGAACAAAGAACATAGGCAGAGAGAGAGAGCTTATCTTTCAGAGTTGGGGTGTAGGTCAGAGGTAAAGCTGTTGCTTAGGAAGCCCAAGGCCCTGAATTTGAGCTTCACTCTCCCACTCCCGTCCTCCTGAAGAACATTACCTTTCCAAAACCGTATCTTTTAGAAATCTTTTCCAGAAGAGAGAAGTAATTTCCCAGGAGCTGGAAAAATGACCAGAAGATAAAGGTATCTGACACCTATTACAAGTTCTGGAACTAGGTGTTATGGTGCACACCTGTAATCCCAGGACTCAGAGGCTGAGGCAGAAGGATCTTGGCCAGCACAAGGCAGTCTGGGCTACAAAATGAGCTCAAGGCCAGTCTGTAACTACAAAGTAAGACCCTGTCCCCCAAAAGGCCAAAAGTACCCCAGTTTTAAAGTGTTTTAGGAAATGACTTAGAGCTAGAAAGAACTGGGAAAATTTGAATTGAGGTGTTTGATCTATTTGTCCATATCCAGTCTCTGGAGGCATTTGTTACAGATAACAGTTTTGATTTGAGGTTTAAAATTTGATCTTTGATCTCTACTCTTATTTTAATTCATAAAAGATAATAAGTAGTTAGGCTGTTGGCCTGACTTGTCCTTTGCTTATAGATATTTTCTTGACATCATGGGTTTGTAGCACTGATCTCTTGAATTAACACCCATATGGTGAATACATTATGAGTAGATATATATGCACATGTAGTACCTCTTCTCTGAAGAGCTGAAAACTGCACCCTGAATTTAAAACTATATAATTTTTATAGAGACTTCTTTTTTTTTTTTTTTTGAGACAGGGTCTCACTTTGTAGTTCAGGCTGGCCCTGAGCTCACTATGGTGCCCAGGCAAGCCGCCGCGAACTCAGCAATCCTCCTGTCTCTGCCTCCCGAGTGCTGGGATTACAGGCGTGAGCCACCATGTCCGGCATTGTGGTATGCGGTGTTGATGGTTGGTGGGCGTGTCTCCATGCCCAGCATTATATGTGGTTACTGGGAATCGACCTCAGGACCTTGCGCTTGCGAGGCAGGCACCGGAACCACTGAGCTAACCCTCCGGCCCTATAAGGACTTCTTGATGACAGAGGAAGCAGGACTTTATTTTACTTCTAACCTTGATTTACTGTACCACAGTTGTCCAGTTGAGAAATGGGAAAACAAATAAGACTTGTCTGAAGGCAGAGAAACTGCTGTTAATTTGCCTCAGTATCCACTGTTAAGCTGTTTTAAATATAAGAAATAGTAAATGGGAATGAAAGAAAAAAAAGTTGGTGACACTGTAAAGGGGAATACATTATTGAACTAGAATGACTTTAATAAACGTAACATTTAACCATGTTAACCCGAATGTCACTTTCCTCTAGTTAACTGTAGATTTTCTTGGAGTAGGTCTACTAGTGACATATAACATACATAACAGAGGTATTAAATGTTTATTGAGCATTTGTTGTGAGGACTGTAAACATTGTATGAACAGCAGTGGATATATTTGTTTGAGAATTCTCTGGTCCATGCCTTTGACACTAAGACCAATAGTTTTGCAAACTCCTCTTGAAATTTCCCCTTGAACTTAGCACCTGTTCATGTCCTGAGATGTCAAGGGGTGCATGAGGGGGAGGACAAGAAAGTTATAGGCTGTTTCTGAGGCACCATATCTATGCAAATTTGGGAGCTTAGAGTTAGCAAGATAGATTTTTATTTTTACTTACATTTTCTGTTTCAAAGATGAGGTTTTTGTGAAATTGGAAAAAAGTATTAAGGCTTTTGACAGTGCAGAGTATTTTGGTTTCTACTTAAAAATTTGCACATAGCATCTGTGATCCCCTATATGAGAATTTATAGCATAGCGTTTTATTTTTTCTGTTCTGTCGTAGCCTTTCTGAAACAGTGTTTTTACTGTGCTCAATAATTTACAGATTACTCGTGTTTTGTTTTGTTTATTAGCAGTTAATGTTTTGTAAAGTAATACATTTTGGGTTTTGAGGGTGGGGGTTTTCAAATGTGCTGAAATCACTTCGAATCCATCATTTCAAGAAGATAGAGCCGATCGTTTTGTTCCTTCTTGTTAACTGCTGCTGAGCCTTCATGGAGAGCTAAGCAAAGCATTTCCCTGAAGTTGAACTGTGTTTGTGCTTGAGCTTTTTCAAGGCTGAATGCAGTAAGCTCTTGATGGTGAAACCTGTTGGGTGTCTGGTGGAAGCAGCTGGAGTCTTCGGCTTGTTAACTAGCAATGATTCAAGTCTTGCAGATTGTAAAGGAGCTGGTGACACCATCGAGGCAAAAAGCAGCCACAGTGAAGGAAGAAGGTAGGGACATTTGCAGAATGAACAGTCGGAGCACTTGAAGGCACTAGAGATTTTGGTAATTATTGACCTAAAGAACAGCTATACAAAAGGCATTTGGAATTTTCATCTATGCTTTTGCACTTTTGATATATTATGGTATCTGAAAAGAGTCAGGTAATAGCTTAGTTATTTTTCCTGTTTTTAAACCAAAAGTCAGGAGAATGTTATTTTTATTAAAAGGTACAGAGAAGGGGAGGTTGTGACATTGCTGCTGCAACAATATCTTTTATATTGTGAAAATCCCACCTGTATTATGTATTTTGGCAATAGAGGAATAATTTCTATAATGCTCTTTTCATTTTAAAATATAAATAGTCATGGCAGAAATAAGGGAGCAAGGGAGGATTTGCTTGTAGCAGGGCAGGAAAACTGAATGTCCTTATTTGTGTGTTTAACTGATGAAATAATAGTAATAGATAAGAATTTATCCAATGAGTAGTAGACTTTTCCTTTTTATTGAATAATTCTGCTTATAACTGTATGCCTAATCAATGCTGCTTATATTGAAACAGTTCTGTATTGATAGCATGTGTCTAGTATATGCTGAAGTACATTTAAAGTTTTTTAAAAAATTACATGTTTAACCTACCAGTCTGTTGATAAATTTATGAATCAGCTTTTTTATATGTAAATGTTTAATCCTTCATATGTAAACGTTCTGCATTAAAATGTTCTGTCTTTATGGGATATGAATAGTGGAAGAATACCTTAGATGATAGAAAATGTATTTTGTTTTTAACATGAAGCTTATGAAAGTACTCATGTCATATGTAAAGTGATTTAGGGTGATGGTCTGAAATAATTGTGATATGCAGTGTAGTCAACCATAAGTAGAATATAAGAACTGAAAAAAACCTTAGAAACCTTGCTTATTCTTTTAATTTTGTGGAAGCACATGTTATTTAAATGATTGAACAAAAATACATATCAGAAAGAGAAACTATCATTGTTTACCTTAGAAAATGAAGTATTTAGAGTTTTTTACAGTTATTTAACTCCTGATTTCTACTTTATTTCTTCTCTTTTTTTTGGGAAGTGACTACATTCCTGACTCTGAATAGGAGAATTATAATAATTAGATTACATAATTTTTAAAAAGCTTACTACTTTTATTATTCCAGGACAATGGAAATTACTCTATCTCAAACTATTTGAACATGTCAGATTCAGACAGTTTGACCTTTAGAGTCTGGATTTTTTTATTGCAATCTTTTAGTTCTTATATTTTCTGTTACAATCAGGTTATTTGGAATGTGCTCAGGAAAAAGAATAATATTTCATTGTGTTAAGTGTTTGTGTCTATGTCTGAGTGTATCTCATGTGACAAACACCATATGAATATGGAAAAAATTACCAAAATACGATATATATTAAGGTAGTATAATGCCTTTTTTCTCAGATTATTTTTTTCTTATTTGTTCAGTTTTCTTTGACTGGAAAACAGACGAAGTTAACACAGAATTTTCTGTCCTTAAAAATTTTATTTTAATTGAATTCTTTATTGGTACAATTTATATACATCTCAAAATCACATATAACATTGGGAAATTTGTACCAGTATATGCCACAAGTTAATTCTCATTTTTACCCATATCCCTACCCACCCACCCTTAAAATTTTTTTAAAAAGTCTTTTAATAGTATTAGTCATTTAGTTAGCATATTTACATTTTATCCTTTTGCAAAATATTATTATATTTTACCAGCTTTAATAGTTGCATCCTTGTAAAAGCAGGATCATATAGACCAATACAAAGTATTGATGTATAACAGAATTTTAACCTCAGTTCTTTAACATATTGTATGGATTTGGATGTAGGTAGTGAGAATATAGCATTTTCAAATATTGTATTAATATATACTGTGACATACGTGCTGACATACATATACTGACATACATGCTTAATGGATTGTTTGCTATCATTGAAAGCTCTGAAAGTTCACCCTCAATGGAAAAATTGATTTGTGAGAAGTAATGCTAAAATTTCAAATTGAGAATGAAATAATTTTGACACATGGTTTGAGATGTTTCTGTCAGTTAATATTCTTTGGTAAAAGGCGCTGAACAAACTTATTTTAGGACCCAAAAGTATTGTTTTGAATTAGAGAAGAGGAAGTTGTGAAATTTATGCATGAATAAGAACACGTTTAAGTAGTTTTTTTTTCTGACAGGTGTCTGTATAGGCAGAATGGAATAGTCTGATGGATTTGTGTTTTAACATGAGACCATCATTGGCAGAGTAAAAACAGTTTAGTATTATGGACCAGGAAAAGGGATGAGAAGACTGATAACATTCTAAATGGAAAACTATCACAGTTTTTCTCTTAAGTGTCCTTGTCAGTTATAGTCTATAGACCAAGCTATACTGGATTGGAAAGATAGAATACTTCACCTGAAAAACTTAATCACACAATCTCTTCAAATGTATGTTAGTTAAAAATATGGGCACAATAGCTGTGTGTTCCTAAGAGTCTTATGTTTATTTAGATAAAATATTTTTAAAATAGTACACATTCATTTCTCTATCTTGTCAAACAAGTATGCTAAGTATGATTGAGTCATATAGATTTCATGTTCTTCATCTTTGTATTTTTGGTAAGTTGGAAAATCTGATGACCAGGTTTACTAGTTATTCCTAGGTAAGAGTTTATTCTGAATCAGGCTCTGAAGGTCTCTTCTGTTGGTAGAGCATGTGAACTTTGGTGTCTGTCCTGACTTTTTCATTCCTACTTGTCTTATCACTTTAACTCCTTAAAATTATTACAATAACCTCCTCTTTCATTTTATCCAACTTGGACATGTGACACATCCTAGATGCAAGCAAAGGTTCAGAGAAATGTCTTAGAGAAACTCAGATGCAAGTACTTGGAGAGAGAAGTCACTAATTAGAATAGTGTAATAGCTGTTTTATTAGACACAGTGTCTAGAGCCATAGCTCTTTTTTTTTTTTTTTTTTTGAGACAGGGTCTCGCCTCACTTTGTAGTTCATGCTGGCCCTGAGCTCACTATGTAGCCCAGGCAAGCCTTGAACTCAGCAATTCTCCTGCCTCTGCCTCCCAAGTGCTGGGATTACAGATGTGAGCCACCATGCCCGGCAAGGGCCATGGCTCTTAATTGACTTTAGTTTGATAGTCAGGGCCTGAAGGTCACACTCTCAGCTGAGCTGAATCTGAAAGGATGCATACGGTTTAACTGGCACAGGAAAAAGAGTTGAGGGGGTGAGGGGAGTTGATGAGAATGAGAATGGGAGAGGAGAAAAAGGAGAAGGGGACTGAGGAGATGATGAGGATCAGCTGATCAGCATTCTAAGCAAAACAGCATATGTTTAAAGAGTCATAGAGTTTGAGAGGGCAAATAGATTGGAAAAATTGTTAAGGGTGGCAAGATAGTAGGCAACAATTGGGGAAAGAGTGGTAGAGATGGGGATGGAGGAGGAGAATTCAGGTGCACACATGAAGAGACCATGCAAAGAAGTTTGGAAATACTCCTACACTGATAATAGGAAGAGCAAGAACAGTGTGGTCATTTGACCAGGGCCTGATCCTTCATGCTATCTGAAATACTTTCTGAATCAAATTGCTGTAAAATCTAGAATTTGTATATAAACTGTATTTCTGGCTGTGACTTTAGATAGCTCCCCGTAGCCTCTTTGCCAGCTACCTCAGATCATTTTCTGTTCCCAGACATGCTGCCCAGTCTGCATGGCACGTAGGATTACTTAGCAGATCAACTTCTAGGACTTCAGTACCACCCCACCAAAAAGCTTGTTGCTGGAATTGTTCTCCTCTTGTGGTTCCAGGACAAAATTAATCATTCCTTTTGTTGTTGTGAATACAGGATGAGTATACTTACTGAATTGACCTGTGAATGTTACATACAAGCTAAATAGGTATTTTGTTTACTGAACATTTTTACTTATATTTTGGTTTTTAGCTGTGCTTTAGATAGTTAAGGTTGTTGTGACAAGAACTTAAAGTGAAATCTTACAACTAATAACATGGACAGAGAGATAGAAAATGACCCCTTTGACAATTTTGTGACAGTCAGGTAGAGAATAATTTTCAGCTCATTTAAAATGTATTCCTATTTTGCATCATATGTTGACTTTTTCAACTTGAGAAACTGAAGTTGTATTAGATGTTAATCTAATATAGTTTATGTAGTTATAGGTTTGTAATTCTTTGATTCATAAAGAAGTTTTTGTCTTGGTCAAATAAGATAACTATGATAAGAATTAATAATGTTTAATGAGAATTTGAGAAATGGCTATAAGTAGCAGACATTATTTAGTGCCCATGCAATATCCTTTCTCTTGGATTTTATTTGGAGTGATTAGTACTCATTTAAAGAACAAACCAACAAACCACATTTAAAATGTCAGCAAAAGGGCTGGGGAGTTAGCTCAAGTGGTACTTCGCCAACCTTGGATGCACAAGAGCCCAAGTTCAATTCCTGGTACCGCAAAAAAACCAAAAAACAAACAAAAAAAAGGCAGCAAAAGCTTACTAGGGACTTTTGGGAAAGTTTGGCTTCTGAGTTTGCTTCCTTGTTTTTTTTTTGTTTTTGTTTTTGTTTTTGCTTTTTGAGACAGGGTCTCGCTTTGTAGTTCAGGCTGGCCCTGAGCTCACTATGGTGCCCAGGAAAGCTGCTGCGAACTCAGCAATCCTCCTGCCTCTGCCTCCTGAGTGCTGGAATTACAGGTGTGAGCCACCACGTCCGGCATTGTGGTATATGGCGTTGATTGTTGGTGGGCGTGTCTCCACGCCCAGCATTATATGTGGTTACCCGGGATCAAACTCAGGACCTTGCACTTGCGAGGCAGGCGCCGGGAACCACTGAGCTAACCCTCCGGCCCCTGCTTCCTTGTTTTGACCTTTACTTTGGTGTGAATGCAATTCATGGAGTACAGAAGCAATAATGTGACTATAATAACAGATGCAAGTAGAAGAGAAATACAGGGAATATAGTCTTTTGTGACTCTAATATCACTGAGGAGCATGTGTACAAATCCTGACTTTTTGACTTTTTGGGTTATTTGCACTCAGAACAATCCTCAGTAGTATGGTAAGGCTAAGACTAGGAAAAAAGTGTCATTTAAATATAAAGTCTTCTGGTGTACAACATAAACATAGTACAAAGTACTTTGTTCCATGTTGTGATTGGGGAGTTTTTTTAGATTTCCTTCAATATTGGGTGGTCAATCACTGAGTGACATCTCCAAGCCTTTATAATTTTTTTCTAAGCTTTTATAATTTTTGAGATTTCTTGCTAAATTGCCCCTTGTAACCTAGAACTTCACAGTCCTCCTGCTTCAGCCTCTCAATTAACTGGGATTACAAGCAAGCACTGCCATACCTGATTTGGGTGGTTTTAATGAGGAATAGCACTTTTCCTAAGATGGACAAACAAGAAGGACCATTACGATGTGAAGAAAGGGGTGTTGATGATCTGGGAGGCAGAAAACGTCTTCCTTGCTTTTAGCCTCATGTGAGTGTTCCTGTATCATGGTGTTTTTCATGTATATGATCAGTTGTTCTCTAATCTCATAGCACATTCACATGCATACTTACTTTGCTTCTTAAAGTCGCATTTCATTTTTTTATAGTAAACTCTTGGGCTATAATATCAATTTATAAAGCTCATCTGGCTACATTTTCATGCACACATTTACACAATAATAGATTATTTGTATAGATTTACAAAGTTGTATATTTGACTTAATTAAGAATTACTTGGATACTCTAGTTTATCCTTAAGTAATGCACAGTTGTGTGACTGATTTGAGGAAGAGGAATGCAGCACAGAGTAGGGTGGTTAAGAGCATGGACTCAAATCAGGCAAACAGGAGGCACCAACCCAGGTTTGGCTGCCCATTGGCTGCGGGACTCCTGGAAAGTTACATAAGTCCCCTTCATGTCTTGCTTCACAAGCATATCTTTGTGGGCTGAGTGGCTAATATAGTATAAAGGACTTAGGCAGAGCTTGCCACATGGTAAGGACCACATGTAAGTTCCTATTAATATTTTTGTCATGTTCCTTATTGTCACTATTGTATTCTTAAATCTCTTGTTGGTCTACTAGATGGGTAATGAATAGGTATTTATATCTAGGAGAGAATACAGTGCTGTGTAGATAATGATTCAGTTCAATACAGTGATATTCTTTTTCTTTTTTTTTTTTTTTTTGAGACAGGGTTTTGCTTTGTAGTTCAGGCTGGCCCTGAGCTCACTGTGTAGCCCCAGCAAGCCTCAAACTCACAGTAATCTTCCTGCTTCTCCCTCCCTAATGCTGGGATTACAGGTGTAGTATGCCTGGTATTGTTGTATGTGGTTACTGGGAATCAAACTCAGGACCTTGCGCTCGGTAGGCAGGCACTGGAACCACTGAGCTAAATTTCTGACCCTGTCGTGATATTCTTTATAACAGTGTTAGTTTATTTGTTGTTGGAAAAATTTAGGCATTACATTTATTCTCTAAAGTATAAAACTTGAATTCAAAATTGTATATGTATTTAAGGCGAAGTTAATTGATGAAATTTTCCAGGACTTCATTTGAGGAAAGTACATTTAGTACAAATCATAATTAGTAATGTATTTTAAAAGTAGTGTATTCAAGAAAAATAAGTCTATTTTATTTGGCTTGTTGGCCCAACATATCATTGTTTTAACTACAGTAGAAAGTTACTGAGATAAGGCATTAAGTTTTTACTATCAATCATTGCCTCAAACTCTAAATTATTTAAAAGATTTTCTTTGAATTGTTTAATCAAGGCATGTCCAATCCATAACCTGGGAATGGTGATGTGTGGCCCTGAGGAGTGAGTAGTGCAGCCCAGCAGATCCTAAATTTAGAGCATTATTGTGTGATTTTTGTAAAGATGTTTTGATGACTGGATCGTGCAGTACTAGAGTGCAGACTAAGCAGGAGCTGTGGGGCTCTGCACAAGGGTGACTGCCTCCTTCCCCCGATGGCATGGAGACCTGTGGGCATCAGATGCTATGTTTGCTTGAGCAACTGGGCAAGTAAAATGCCGTGATTACCATAACAGTATTTCACCTACGGACATGTCAAGATGACTTTATTGTTACCAAGCAGACATGTTAAGTTTTCTTATGTCAGTTATTAATCTTGGACTTGTTGTACTATTTCATCACAGAATGAATTAAAATACAGCACAAAAAAGGAAGTTTTGTTACTTAGATACATTAACTTAAAACTTTATGTCCTTAATACCTAATTGTCCAGGACAATTCTTGTTCACTGAGTGTGGCCCCGATAAGCCAAAAGGTTGGACATCATGGTTTAAACATTTAAAATTAACTGGGATGGATTACCTGATCATACTCCACTCTCATTTGTCATTTGAAGCTATCAGTAAGGCAGTAAATTAAAAGTACAGTCTGAATTTTTCAACATAGTAGCCACTAGCTACATGTGGTAACTTAATCAAAATTAATTAAAATAAACTCAATTTCCTGCTCATAAATAGCCATATCTTAAGTGCTCAATAGCTGTATCACATAAAGTTGTATTGATGGGATTGGATAGGTTGTATAGTTGGGCTACATTCATTTGGTCTTTAGTCCACTACTTACAAAGTCATCGACCTTTTGGCAAGTTAGTCTCTTTGCTTCATTTTTCTAATATGTAAAACTGGATTGATAGCAAGAGATAGGAATTCTTATAACTCTTAATTGTGAATTAAATGAGTGATGATTTCTAAGTGCTTAGAACAGTGCCTAGCACACAGTTAATATGTGGTTGTTAATAGACAAATGTGCAGTGTTCAGAGTTATTGCACTTTATAATTTATTGTGCATGCTTTTGTTGTCCTTTTGAGAAAAAGTTTGCATATATACTAAGCTTAAATGGATTTTAATTTTTACATTTTGCCACAATTTAGAATAATGTTTTTGTCACACATTCTAGCTTTAAAAAGGATTATGAATGCTCACTACTGTTAGGGTCAAGTACAGTTTCCTTGGTCAAGCATTAGGGGAGCTCCAGCTTGTGCCTGTTGACTCATTTCTCACTACCATCCACTTCTAGCCCATTGCTCCTTTTAGCAGTTAATCACTGTTTTGGTTATTAAAAATATTTAGTGTTGATTGGTTCATATCTTCAAATTCTATGTAAGTTCCTCTGGAATCTGTAGCATTTTTTTTTGTGCACACAATAAATGTTCAGCTTGTCTTGGATAAAAGAACCTTCAACTTTTGAAATGCACTCAGATTTCTATTAATATCAAAACTATATTTGCTCAAGTAATCTCTGAAGTAACAGTCCAGAGCCTATTCTGCCATCTGTGATGTCAGTTCCAGAAATGTGCTCTTTCTCAGAAGCCTCTGCTGTCTGTGTGTCTCAGTGGTGAGGGGGCTGGTAATAATAGTTCTGGTCACCACTGGTCACTGCCCTACCACATGGTGACGTGCAAATTGATTTTATAAATGCTTTTTGGATCACACCTTCTTAAAGGATGCTGATTTTATCTTAGTTTCCCACTTCTCTAAATGTTCTCTTATGTTCTTTGGTCTAGCTATGTTCCTTCTATGTTCTTCTTGATACTCAAATGTGATTACATGAATGTAACAAAAGAAACATACTACTAAAAAGAAAAAATAGCACTTACTATAATAAGCCAAACAATTTTTGTGTTTCTATAATATGATGTTTAGGTGTGATATAGATTGTTTTTCACTTTAAATAGGTTAGAACATCCACATGAGAGAAAAACATAAAATTTTAGCTTAACTCCTATAGAATGTGTGTCTCAGATATAGTAAGATTGTACTGGATACCCATTTTTTTGGCATAAATGACTAATAAAATTAGAGGCAAGATCTCGATTTATTGATGTGTTACATCACAATACATGTTGTGTTTGATACTTTGTATTACTGTTGATGAAGAAAAGACTGGATGTTATAAACAGTATTATGAGTCAAATTTATGTATGATCTTTCCAATGGGATTGAAGACAGATATCTTCTGAGATGTTGATTCAATATCTTGTGTTTATTGGGTTTTATAAAGATGCTACAAGGGAATAGCTGATCCCATTTGGAAAGGATTACAATAGCTTTTGAATATATTACCCAGTAACATAATTATTTATAGTTATTTTATAAATTGCTGTGCCCTTTACTAAGCTATGAGCTTCTTGAGGGCAAGTGCTGTAATTCATTGTTTCAGAGGTTTTTTTTTTTTTTTTTTTTTGAGACAGGGTCTTGCTTTGTAGTCCAGGCTGGCCTTGAGCTCACTGTGTAGCCCAGGCAAACCTGGAACTCAGCAATCCTGCCTCTGCCTCCCAAATGCTGGGATTACAAGTGTGAGCCACCATGCCAGGCACTGTGGTGTGTGAGTCACCATGCCCAGTATTGTTGTATGTGGTTACTGGGGATCAAACCAGGGACCTTGCATTTGCTTGGCAGGTACCGGAGCCACTGAGCTAAATTTCTGGCCCCAGAGTTAATTTTGAAGAGCGCAGTGATCCATGAGATTGCCTGATGTTTGTTTTTTTATAGTTTATCATCAAAGTGATGAATTCACATATGAATAATAGATAATTGATAAAATTAATCAGTTGTCTAATTACTGAGATTTAATGCTTTGTATTATTTTATTACTGAAACAGACGGCCCAGTAGACATTATAAATATTCTCTGGAGAACAGTTAGGTTTGCAATGAGTTATTTTACTTAGATTGCTACTTGGAATTAAATGTTTGTTGGTACCACTTTCCTAGTAGAATTTAAATGCCACTTAAATGTGCCGAAGTATCTTCATTCAGATAACTTCTTACCCTTTCAAAATAAGCTGCTTGAGTATTGTTTCTCTCCCATTGGGTGTACACCAGATGCAGTGATTAGTAAAGGTCATTATGCTCCTTAGCGGAGAGCCTTTAATGACAATCACCTGAACATCTGCTGGTTTCATCACTGTAGTTACTGGGAACAGCTAACAAAATCCAGACATTGTGCTTTGAAAATTACCTTAGACTAATATAAATTATTATCCCTTAAGTTTTAAATATTTGTGAGAAATCCCTTCTCTTTCTGTAAAGTGAACAATCCAAAGCGTCAGAGAAACAATGCTTTGGAATGGCTATTCTTGGTAATCCTGGCTTCTTGCTGATGAATTCTCACTGGCTGGGAATTGTCTGTATGCAGCATAGGAGCGGGAAATAGTGTTTTTCTCATGCATTCTGATTATCACGTGAAGCCTTGATTTGGAAATGTAAAGTTTGGAGTTGAGCTGAAAAGAAGCAAAAGTACCTAGTAAACTGAAAAGCCAAGCGGGTATATTAATTAGGAACTTTAAAACAGCACACAAAACATTAATTTAAAAGCTACTTTTTATTGGGCGGGAGACTTAGCTCAGTGGTTCTGGTGCCTGCCTAGCGAGCTCAAGGTCCCTGGTTTGTTTGATCCCGGTAACCACGTACAACAATACTGGGCGTAGTGACTCAGTGTACCAGCAATCAGTACCACATACCACAAATGCTGGGTTTGGTGGCTCAGGCCTGTAATCCCAGCAGAGGCAGGAGGATTGCTGAGTTTGAGGCTTGCCTGGGCTACGTAGTAAGCTCAGGGCCAGCCTGAACTACAAAGCAAGACCCTGTCTCAAAAAAAAAAAAAAAAAAAAAGATAACTGTGAGTCACTTTTAGGAAAGTAGATGCACCTTGAGATCATAATGTTAAGTGAAATAAATCAGACAGACAGCGTAAATACCACATGGTTTTCTTTAGGAAGTAGGGAGATCTTTCACAATTGAGGCATTGAACTTAGGCCTTTGTGCTTCCAAAGTAGGCACAATACCACTTGAGCTAAATCCCTGCCCTTCAGGTTTTTGACTATTGTGAATAAAGATGGTAATTAACATTCATATCTCGATTTTTGTGAGAACATATATTTTTTATTTCTATACCATAATCAGGAATGTGATTGGTGGATCATATTATAAATAGTTTTTAAAGAAATTGCCAATAGAGTAGCACTGTTACTTTTTCACAGTTTATTTACTAATGTCTAGTAAAACTGGGGCATTGTGAAATTACATTCAGTTCACATATGGTTCTGTTCAGAATTCTGTGTTTATAGATCAAGAGACAGATAAGTTGCAGAAGAACTACAGATGGCTAATAAAACATGAAAAATGTTGAATATCATGAATAGTCAGAAGTCTGTTTAGTGTTAGAATTACATTTAAATGCAAGAAATGTAACAGCTGGTCAGTGGCTGAATCACCTTGGGTAGGTTGCCTTGGTAGGACAGTTACGGCCTACGAAGGTCCTTGAGTGAGGCTCTTTTTTTTTTATTGGTACATTATATACACACATCAAAATTGCATTCCACATTGAGAATTTGTACCAGTATATGACACAATTTAATTCTCATTTTCCCCCCTTCCCTCCACACCCTACCTCCCCCACACAAGCATTGTTTCTTTTTTTACCATCAATTTTTTTCTTTCTTCATTATTTACCCCTAAACTCCAATTACCCTTTGAATATTTACTATTTCATAATATTAGTCATGCATTCTAGAACACATTTATAACTTCAGTTTCTTATACCAGAGAAAATATACGATATTTTCACACATCTGTGACCTATTTATTTCACTTATGAGTATGTCCTGAAGGTATGTCCATTTGAGTATAAATGATTCGATTTCATCATTCTTTATGGCAGAGTAATACTCCATTTTATTTAAAAACCCACATCTTCTTTATTCAGTCTAGAGTTGAAAGGCATTTGGGTTGTTTCCAAGATTGAGCTATCACAAACTGAGCTGCTATAAACATGGGTGCACATATGTCACTATGTTAGGAATCTTGTAATTCTTTTGTGTATATCCCCAGCAGGGGAATAGCAGGGTCGAATGGAACCAAATGGATTCCTCTTTGAGGAATCTCCACACTGATTTCCATAATGGTTATACTAGTCTACATTCCCACCAACAGTGGAGAAGCGTTCCTTTTTTCTCCACAACCTTGCCAGCATTTGTTTGCTGGCTAATTTTGAGATTGCAGCCATGTTTTGTGGAGTAAGATGAAATCTCAGAGTTGTTTTCATCTGCATCTCAAATGGCCAGTGATGCTGAGCATTTCTTCATATACTTCTTAGCTGGTTTTACTTCTCCCTCTGAAAAGTGTCTGTTCATTTCAGATGCCCGTTTTTGAATTGGGTCTTTAAATTTGGGATGATCAATTTTTTAAAGCTCTTTATATATTCTAGATAGTAGCCTTTTTCTGAGGAATTACTGGTAAAGATTTTTTCCCGTATTCTTGGCTGCCCTTTTGTTCTGCTGATGGTTTCTTTTGCTGTGCAGCAGCTTTTTAATAGAAGGAGATCCCATTTGTTGATTTCTTCTGGTAGTTATTGTTCTATAAAGGTTTTGTTCATAAATTCTTTCCCTAAGTCAATGTCTCCAAGAGTTTCTACCTAACCTGTTTTGGAGCAGGTTTAGTGTCTCTGTTTTAATATTTAGGTCTCTCATCTATTTTGATTTTAGTTTAGTACACAGTGAAAGAGATGGATCTAGCTTCATTCTTTGGCAGGTTGAAACCCAGTTTTTCCTTTTTGTTTTGAGACAGGGTCTTATTTTATAGTTCAGCCTGGCCCTGAGCTCACTATGTAGCCCAGGCAAACCTTGAACTCAGCAGTCCTCCTGCCTCGGCCTCCTGAGTGCTGGGATTACAGGCTTGAGCCACCAAGCCTGGCATTTGTGGTATGTGGTACTGATTGCTGGTGTGTGTGAGCCACCACACCCAGTATTGTTGTATGTGGTTACTGGGGATCAAACCAGGGGCCTTGCACTTGCTAGGGAGGCGCTGGAACCATTGAGCTAAATCTCCAACTCGAGTGAGGCTCTTTTACTTGCCTGGAATGCCACACTCAGTGTTTATTGTCATGACCCTCAGATAGCTGCTGCTTCTGCATCCACCAGTGCAAGAGCCAGTCAGAAGAAAAGGAAAAGGAAATCTAGGATAGGTGTCCCCTGTATAAGGAAAGCAAAAGTTTTTCCTTAAACCATCAGCCAGAACTGTGCAATGTGGCTACCCATAATTGTAAGAGTACTGGAGAAACAAGTATTTTTTTTACTTGGAATATTCTTGCTTAAAAGATTTGGGTTTGTATTAGTAAGGAAAATGTGGGAATATGGATTACAAGATAGCATTATTTGAGAAAGTATATAAAATTAATCTAATATCTAGTGTGATAAAAGAGGTTCTTGGGCCGGAGGATTAGCTCAGTGGTTCCGGCGCCTGCCTTGCAAGTGCGAGGCCCTGAGTTCAATCCCCGGTAACCACATACAATGCTGGGCGTGGAGACTCAGGACCACCAGCCATCAACACCACATACCACAGTGCCAGGCATGGTGGCTCATGCCTGTAATCCCAGCACTCGGGAGGCAGAGGCAGGAGGATTGCTGAGTTCCAGGCTTGCCTGGACTACATAGTGAGCTCAGAGCCAGCCTGAACTACAAAGTGAGACCCTGTCTCAAAAAAAAAAAAAAAAAAAAAAAGGTTCTCGCACATTGTTAAGAGAACAAATTGCTACACATTTTTGGTAAGCTATTTATTTTTTAATCATAATTAAAAATAATGTTCCATCTACTCCAGAAGTTCTAGTCTGTGACTCAGTTGTTTTGAATACTATTCCTTCCTGTGGAACAGGAAGATAAATAGTATGTAGGGAGATCTTTTCTGTAACACTGTTTACATAATATCAAGCCACTTGAAACTGTCAATAGTTGCAACAATACTTGAACAGACCTAGCAGAATAGCTGTGTTGCAAGAATACTTCTGATTCATCCGAGTAGACCTGGAAAAATTACTATGAAATATATATATATATATATGATGGTTAGAAAAATTGTACAACAATGAGTAGTATAGTTCTGTTGCCTGCTATCTCATACACATGTTCACATGTGTTCTTGTGTCTGCCTCTGTAGGTGTGTATGTGTATGATATGATTATATATGTTTTAGAGTATGCAGAGGAGAAAGAAGTTCTGGAGGCACAAAGAAACGGGTATATAAGGTGTGAATTTGAAAGAAGCATGTTGGGGTGGAAGGCGATTTCACTCATTACATTTTTGTGTTGTTTGAATATTTTATAAGCATGTATTAACTTTTCCATTAGGAGGTATTTTACAGTGTGGATTATTATATGATATTCAGCACAAATATTTATAGTTTAACTTATAGATGAAAATAATTTCATTTTGCCATCTATGTAGTAAGTTAGTAAATATTTTTTCTTACTCAGCTTAATGAGATATCAGCTGTCTATATTTAATCAAATTAGATTTAAATGAAATGTTTTAATTCTTTGTTACAATTTTTTTAAACTTTCTGATTCCTTTAGGCATACACTTGGTTCTTGCACATTTTGGTGTTATCTGCCTTTAATAGCTATTTCCTATTTCTAATTTTCTGCTTTAAGTCTTTCTGAGAATGAAGCAACATCAACCTGCTTTTAATTGTGTCTAAAAATTGTTTTGAATAAAAACGAGAACTTTGTTTTGAAGGAAGGTTTTGAGACGGCTTTGTGTGGATACAGTAATGAAAGGTAGCTTATTTCTGTTTGACTACTCATGTTTTTGCTGTTTGGACATCTGTTTTCTTTGTTTAGCATGCGGTTCTCAGCTGTGTTTCAGTTATCTGAAATGGCTTAATAAGTTGGACATTGCTTAACCTAGGATTTAAAAAAACCAACAAACAACAACAACATAAACAAAACCAGGTAACCCAACAGTGTTGCTTTTTCTTTTAAAAAACCTTGTTTGGTACTAAGGACAGGAGATAGTGTTTTAGGTCAGTATTATATAAGAAAGAAAACCCTTAATATTTACGCAGCACATCTTTTTTTTTTTTTTCCCGGTACTGGGGATCGAACTCTGGCCCTTGTGCATCCAAGGCTGGTGTGGTACCACTTGAGCTAAATTCCCAGCTCCCCCCCTTTTAATATTTATGTTTTCTTCTGTTCCTTAATAGTGAGGTAATTCTGACAAGGTAGCAATTTAAGTCTGTGTAATGTCATTTGTAGAGTGTACATGTTAGACTAAAGTTGGATTTTGAAATTGTTGTTCTACTATGCCCTAAAAATGACCAGGTAGGCTATATACTTTTAATGACAATTTTGAAATTTAATTCTTTTACCTGAAAATGGAAAGTAAAAATTACTTGGGAGAGTAAATACTACTTTTAATTTAAATATCCTAAGACATTTACACATTCCTTTATAATCTTCAAAAACTATACCTTACACACAGTACACATATATAAGACATGTGTATTCTACCCTTCCCCATCTGTAGAGATGGTTACCTTTATTGTGTAGACTTTTTACCTTAGAGAATTTGGCAGTCTTTTTACTTCTACTTTTTATTTTGAAAATAGAACGGTTATGATTATAAAATTATGTAACCAAACTTAATGGCTTATACTGTTTTTCGAGATTTGGCAGTCTTTTATTTTGAAAATTGAATTGTTATGATTGTAAAATTATATAAACAATTGTTTATATTGTTTTTCTACATTTTTTTCTAAAGTTAAGTTCTTTAAAAAAATTTTACTAGCTGATCTACATGTGATAGCTAGGTAATTAGAAAACATATATTAAACAAAATAAGTTATACTTAGTGTAGATATACATTTTGAAGTTGGATATTGTCCAAAAACTCCTAAGAAAGAAGTCCTTATGTTTGCTCCACATTTGTAGTATAGGCATCTGTAGATGTTTGGAGTCTTTATTTATGTATAACTTCAGTATGATGTAACTTTCAATATGATTAGGATTAAATATTATAGTTACTATGAGGTTAATGAGGTAAACATATGATTATAGAAGCATAGCATTGTTTTTGAGGTAGAAGTACAGTGTGGCTTAATTATGTGATCCATGGCTAGGGAAGATAGAGTATGTATTAGTATGTTTTGGAATTTTGTGACCACAGACTGTTACTGGCATCTCCTGGCTATGCCAAAATGTTACCTAGTAGCTCCTCCTAAAAGTGGCTCACCAATTAAATGCACTGGGTTCTGGGGTGCTCACCTCTCCTTCTGGAGTTAGATTTCAGATTCTTCTTGTCTTTTACAAATAATTGAATGAAATGAGCAAAAAGCAGTGGTAATTTACGTGAAAAACTAAAAGAATGAGGGAGAAACTGATTTTGTAGAGTGAGGTTGGGGTGAGGAAAAAGTAAGATAAAAGAAGACCTTGGAGAAAGCAGCATGGGCTTTCCTGAGGAAAGACAGGGCAGGAAACTCACTCTTCTTAGTGTCTGTGTCCTTTTATTGTGTCCAGATCTCGAAGAAACCTGTGAGATCTTCTACATGTGAGTCCTGAGAGATGATCCTGGGATCCCACACCTCAGACTAATGTCAGGTCCAGGCCATCCTTTTGAAAACTTGCTCAAATTCTCTTGAGAAGCCTACTTCCAGGTCTTAGGAGCTGTTCAATGCATGTGTTCCAGCATCTTGTAATTAACAGGTCATGTGATTACTAGCCAGATTTGCCATGCCTTAATCTATATGAAGACAGTTCAGTGTTTTTTTTTTTTTTTTTTACACATTGGGGTGTATCCTAATAGATATCTAGATACAGCTAGTAAACTACAAAATACAGGTTCAGCTTTCAGCAATACCTTTACATTTTTGTTTATCCAAAAATACTTTCACTTTTGCACTCAGTTTTAAGAATGTTTTCAAAATAACTTGAAATTCTAAGTTGCTACTTACTGTGTTTTTCAGAATTTGAAGGATGTTATTTCATTGTTTTCTCACTTTCATTGTTTCTGTTTAGCAATTTGCCTATCCTTTTACTGCTGCTTATTGGAAGGTTATCTGTGTTTTTCTCTGATTGCTTTTTAAGATTTCTTTGTCTTTAATTTTTGGAAATCTTATTCTTATGTATCCAGGTGTTTTTCTTAGTATTGACCTTTCTTGGAGTGTATTGTGGTTTTTCAACCTGTGAGCTACTATTCTTGCTTTTAGCTCTTTAAAAACTGGTTCTATTACATCTGTTTGTCTTCCTTTTCTGGGACTCCAGTCATATCTGTATTAGAATCTTTTCCTTGTGTCATAAATTTATCTTCTTTCTTGTATTTGTCCATAACTTTTCTTGTTTCAGTCTATATATTTTCTGGCTTGCTTTCTAGATTATAAATCCTCTCTTCAAATATATCTAAACTTCTGTTAAGCCTAACTACTGAGTTTTTAATTTCATCAATGGTGTTTTTCTGTTCTAGATTTTTTTTTTTTTTTTTTTTTGAGACAGGGTCTCGCTTTGTAGTTCAGGCTGGCCCTGAGCTCACTATGTAGCACAGGCAAACCTTAAACTCAGCAATCCTCCTGTCTCTGCCTCCCGAGTGCTGGGATTATAGGTATGAGCCACCATGCCTGGCACTGAGGTATGTGGTATTGATTGCTGGTGGGCGTGAGTCTCCACGCCCAGCATTGTATGTGGTTCCCAGGATCGAACTCAGGACCTTGAGCTTGTGAGGCAGGCACCAGAACTACTGAGCTAATCTCCGGCCTCAGCCTCTGTTCTAGAATTTTTATATCATTCTTTAAAAAGAAGACCTTCTCTAGGTATTTCCCCTTCTTCCCTTGATTTTTGTCTTTTTTTTGCTGTACTACCAGGATTGAACTCTGGCCCTTGTGCCTCCAGGGTAGGGCTGGCACCACTTGAGCTAAATCCCTGGCCCCTTCCCTTGATTTTTTTAGAGTGGCAGTGAAAAATATATGAAAATTTTTAATAAGCCTTTAGTTTCTGTAGCAGTGGAACAATTTAATCCATTCTTACTTGAGCTGTCCGAAGTCTGGATTTCTGTACGTATAAGGCCTCATTTATTCTTAGGTCTCCATTAAATCAAAGGTATGGTCATTGAAACTGTAACTGTAAATCAGAGATGCCTTGGAGCTTCCTATCTTCTTGGTAGATCCAGAACTCTAATTTTTATCTTCTTAGTGTTGTGAGGCTGGTAAGAACTGTTTTAGCTTTTAACTTTTTGTTACTGCTTTGTGCTGAGCTTCACTTCCACTCTGCTTTGACTCAATGAATGTATTGAGTGGATAAGTTTCAGATTTTGGATGGACTCCTTTTTGTTTTCTCTTTTCTTTTGGTCTTGGTTTCTCATGGCCTGCCTGCTTCTTTCCTCAAGCTCCAGTTTTTGTCTTCAGCCGTGCAAAACTGTGAAAACTCTTTTGAGTTTTCTGCCTTATGGAAGGTTTTATTTGGCAAGCTTTGTCAGTTCATTTTCTCCCTCATGGACTTTTCCTCTTTTGTCATCCACCTTTTACCTGCAATACAGATGTGATGGCTGGAGATCCAATAGCTGTGTTGGGAGCATGAGTTGAATTTTAAGAATGATGAAAACTTTGAAGAACATAGAGAAGAAAGTTTGAAGGAGCCCAGTTGGACTCCTGTTGACTTTCCAGTGCCTAGGGGTGATTTATATCTGTTAGTCTAGTGCCTTACCCATATGCCAAGGAGTCATCTGAATGATGTGCATCTTGATTTCTTGGATGGCAAGAAAGAAATCAACAGATAGTCTTGTTTTAGCCTGTTGTTTTAAGTTTTGTGTTATTCTAATACAAATTTAGTACTAATTATGAATAAAGGTTCAATGAATGGATACGTGTGTATTCTTGTAATAAGGATCATTGATTTTCAGTATTTATTTAGTTGTGGTATTCGTTCACTTGAGTGAATATTCTTGTGAATAAGTTATTTTTTTCTCATATGCTTGTCCAAATTACATCTCTCTAATTCACGTACAAAAAAATAGGAAAATTCAAATTATTGAAGAAATATTATAAAGTCTTGAATTCAAGTATTATTATTGTTAAGTTTCTTAGGACTTACCTACGAAATGATCCCAACAGACTATACTTGGTAAACTGGACATGGTTTTTTCTCATGTTCAGCAAATATTACAATTCTTTGTGGCCTGGGATGTCTGAATAGGGCAAATAGTAAAAGAGATGATTGAAAAGAATTTTAAGAAATTAGAAATTTTATATATAATATATTTATATATATATTTATATTATATATTTATAGAGAAAGAGACAAAGGAAAAAGAAAATGTTAAGAATTTAAGGCTTTAACAACAGACTTGCTTAATAGTATAACTGTATAAATACTGTATTATTTATTTACTTTAATGAAATAATGTTACTGATAGAAATAAGCAAATTAGGAAAGGCCTTCAAAGGAGTAAATATTTCATCACTTAATGTTAAGAATATAATGTTTCATAAACATTTCTTATTGGTGTGGGTGAATTTTCTCCATAATATGAATAATACCAATATAAAAGTTTTACTTCTATCTCATTCTAAAAGGTATTACATCTGGAGTGATACTTAGTTGTGCTCTTAGCTACTCCATAGCAACCTCTATCCATACACAATATTTTAAGGATTGGCTTGGAACCATTTAGTTGTTATGCCTATGGCAAAATTATGTCCATATTGAAAACAGGAATTCAGCCCAAAGCAGCATTATTTCCTTATTCTGAAAAGGGCTAAGATTAATGTCTTAGGATTTATGGTAGTAGTATCTGTTCACATTTTTAAGTTATACACTTAAGGATGACTCATTATTCTGACTCACTTGTTTAAGTTTACTGTCAGTCAAAAGCTCTTTGATTCTGCTTTGCTGCTGCTGTTTTTTAAAAAAAAAATTCTCTACAATGAATATAATTATGGTAGAAAATTTGTATTACTGAATATAACCTTTGTTTCCTCTTCACTGGAGTGTATGCGCTATGCCTCTAGGCACATTCATAGTTAATGATAGCTAGTAATTTTGTTGTTTGGCATTGGCAGGAAGTATACTGTAGTGAGAGTTTGTAGTATGTAAGAGTAGTGAGACAACAGACTCTTGTTAATGGACATATAAATACTACAATTTTTACTTGAGTGACAACATCTATTACATGAGAATGTACTATAAATTAAGTTGTGTCCAATTAAAGCCTATTCCAGGAAGTACCATCAAGCCTTGTAAATGGCTCTTTCATAAAGAGTTGAGGAGGCCACTTACTGAAAAAAATTCTCTTTGCTAGACACAATTCAATGGAAATAATTTAAATGGGCCTTAGAATTTATCTTTGGATCTAAAGTAGTGGATAAGTAAATTTAACTGATTATAGAAACTCAGTTCTACTACACTCTGTAGTGACAGTGACAGATAGTTAAGTGAGTAGAATGAGAAGGGCTGGAATTTGATTGGGTGTCCACAATTTAATAGCTTTGTAATATTTAACTCAACCTTTCTAGCTCAGTTTTCTCATCTTTTCAGTAATATCCATGCCACCAGGATTGTGATTAGGATTAAGTCAGAAGTTCTTAATTTTAATCTTTTAATCAATAAGTTTAAGAGGCAATGACTATGGTAGTAAATAAACTGATACAAACTGATGTGTGAATCTGAAGAAGAAGACTAAAAACAAGCGTGCAAACAAAATAGTTAATATTTCCTGTTAAAAAAATTGCCAGGATGCTGTAAAAGACAACTCCCAGAAGAGGTGGTTCTTCGACTGAAATGGGAAGGGTTTAGCAGTCAGCCAGCAAGGGGTGGAGAGGGTTCCAGACAGAAGGAAGAGAATGAAGTATGCGGCAGGACAAAGGTGAGGTCACTTTATGGGCTGTCACTTAAGGTCTTGAAGGAAGCAAATAGCTAAAATGGATGCCATAGTGAGTGCACTGAAATTCATGTATGATCCTTTGAAGGGCCCTTAGGTCCTCACTCAGAGCTTGTTTTTTTACTCTTTAGTGTGTGTGTGTGTGTGTGTGTGTGTGTGTGTGTGAGCCTAGAAGTGGCAAATTGGGACCCAAATTCCCCCAAACAGGAAGTTTTGATGTACTAAAATACAATTTATAGTTGCCAGTGATTGTTAAAGTATGAAATGATGAAAATCTATTTTTTCAGATGTATTGAGGTACAATTTATATGTGATAAAATTCATTCATCTGAAACAGACTTATTAATTTTGGTAATTACAGTACTAACTGCCACATACATTGAAAAGTTCCATCAAGAATCTTAAAAATTCTTGTTTTCTGTGTCAGTTTATCCTGGCTGCCAACTGTAGACAATTATGATCTGCTTTCTGTTACTGTAATTTTGTGGTTTAAAAAAGATTATATAAATACAATATGAGATCTTTGTGTTTGAGTTCTTTTGTTGCCTATTATCAGCAGTTTTTACCCCTTTGTATGTTTATAGGTTGTTAAGGCTTCTGTCTAGATGCCCTCCAAGAGCTTCATGTACTCAAGGGGCAGAAAGTTTGGAAAGCAATTGAATTATGGGGGTGTCTAGGAGGTGGGGTGTAGTCGGAAGGAGTGCGTTGCTGGGGCTCCTGCCCTGAAGAGCTTGTCACGCTCTGTGGCTCTTCTCTGCTCGCTCTCCTCCCTGGCCGAGAACGAGGCGAGCGGTGTTCGTCTGCCAGGCCTCCCCTCCACGCTGTGTCTGTGGGGAGATGTGGTGTGTGGTCAGCAAGGACTGATACCTCTCAAACATGAGCCAGAATACACTTCACCTTTAAGTAGTAGATGCCAAATATTTTGTTTCAGCAGTGAGAAACTAAGACATTAGCCATTCATATATTTTCCTTTTAGATGTGTCTATTCATATATTTTTTGCCTATTTTTAATCCAGTGCATGGATAATGCACAATTTACTGATCTGTTTACCAATTGATAGACATTTGAGTTGTGATAAACTAAACATTCACATAAAAATTGTAAAAATATATTTTTCTTTCTTTTGGATAAATATCTGAGAGTGAGACTGATGGGAGTGTGGTAAAGTTTGTTTAATGTTATAAGGTGCATCCTTTCTTTTCTAATGTACCATTTTTTTCCTCACTAATAATGTCCTAGAGGTCTATGTACCCCACATCCATATCAACACGTGGTGTTGTCTGTTTTTTTTTAAACTTTATTCATAGTCCTGTTAGTGATATATGATTATCTTTAGGAAAATGAGTTAGAAACAGGGTAACTATGAACTGTGAACTTAATTTTAGTGATAGACTAAAAGGAAAATTGGATCAACAGAAGAAAAGTGTACAGTTTGTACTTTTTAAGTGGGAAAATGAAGATAAAGCAATAGATACAAAATTAAGTAACTACTTTGAATTTACATCTAAAAAGAGTTTGAATGAAAGGTGGGAGAAAAGGCATATAATCAGTGAGGCGTAAAAATTGTAGGTGGTAATGCCAGGCTTGGTGGCTCAAACCTGTAATCTCCGCACTTGGGAGGCAGAGGCAGGAAGACTGCTAAATTCCAGGCTTGCCTGAGCTACATAGTGAGCTCAGGGCTAGCCTGAACTACAAAGTGAGACCCTGTCTCAAAAAAAAAAAAAAAAAAAATTGTAGGTGCTGGAACAAATAGTGTCAGGAAAGCTCAGACACAAATGAACCGAGGTTTGTAAACTGTGTGGAATATAATAAAAATACTTTAAAAATTGTGTTTTGGATCCTTGAAGACTGGATAGGTGCTGTACACAGATCATATAAACATGACAGAGAAAGCATGTAAATCTCAAATTCTTTTGTTTCTGTTTGCTACCATTATTGTTCCTTTTAAATATAAAAATATAATTATCTTTAAATAGAAAAAATAATGAACAGATTGAGAATTGAAGCCCAAGATAGATTACAAATAAAGTAATTTTTTTTAAAGCTTACTTCTTTAGAGTTAGGTGTGTTACATTCTTAAACTATTTTGGAATATGTTTGAATAGTTTTTTTAAAATTTAAGATTATAGTGGACATTTAGTAAATGTTAATCTAACAATTTTCTCCTGTAAGTAAGGAGACTGAAATTTATAAAACATACATCAATAGTGGTTGAGAAGCTATTAATTTTGTAGAACTGGATAAAGCAAAATGAAGTAAAATCACTGGTACATTGTGAAATAGTATTAAATGAATTAGACTGTTGTAAAACTCTTTACTACAGATTTTAAGAAAGCTAAGTTTGTATGTGTTTGTAGATATATGCACATTCCAGATGTAATTCAGTAGGGAAGCCCTTTTAAAGCATATTATAAATGAAGATTTATAAAAAAATTTAGTTTTAAATAGCATTTAAAAGGAAGTAAGTGCCGGCATGGTGGCTCATGCCTGTAATCTGAGCACTCGGGAGGCAGAGACAGGAGGATTGCTGAGTTTGAGGCTTGCCTGGGCTACATAGTGAGCTCAGAGCCAGACTGAACTACAAAGCAAAACCCTGTCTCAAAAAAAAAAAGGAAGTAAGCAATTAACTTTAGTTTCTGTTAGCATGCCAGTGTACTTGTTAAGCATCTTTAACTTTTGATTCTAAATGTGCTTGGAATTCTGAAAGAACATACATGAAACTGGAGACATAGAAGAAAAATCCAAAATGGCTCTTATTTTTTATAATACTGAAATAAAAATGCTCTCACTGAGATTTTAATTGTCTTTAACTATTGTAGCTCTCCATACTAGAAAGTTTGCACTGTACAATAACATAACTGGCCCTTGTAATTGTTCTCTATCTTTGAGAAGACTTGTTTCTTTTGCCTCCTGCTTAATGCTAATAAGATCCTGTAGTGAACATTTCTTATGAGGATTCCCTTTTTCGTTTGCAAGGTCATAAGCATCTTGAGACCAGACATTTTGATTTTCTGTTTCTTAGTGTGTACTTGCAAAGAGTCTTGCACATAGAGTTTGTGAATTGTCGAGCATTGATGTTATTGGGCACTAAAAGACCTACCAAAAATTGGCTGTATTTTAAAAATGGTCAGTTAAGTAACTTGACATTAATGATAATCATGTAATGTGTTTCTAAGCAAACGTATAAAAAGCCTTTTGTTTGTATGAACCCCTTGCCAACCTTGAAGATTTGTTCTTGAAAATGTTGCCAGAACTATTGTTGACAATACTGTGGTTGACAAGATGACCACTATATGAAAAATAGAAGTTTAAAGAAAAGGAATTTCTCTAGAAGTTTCTGAGGACTTCTATTACACATAATAAATGAAAATCCTAAAGAGTGTCATTTCAAAGCAAATCAGGGTTGTTTTATCTCTGGTAGGTAAATTGATCAGGGAAGTTGTAATATGATCAGTTGAGGCAAGTTCTTTAAATTTTGCTACTTGGCTTGTACTTATATTTACAATATTTTAACAAGCTCTTAATAACATAAGATGTAATGCCTTTAGCATTTGTATTATCCTTTAAGTTTTTTTTTTTTTTTTTGAAACAGGGTCTCACTTTGTAGTTTAGGCTGGCTTTGAGCTCACTATGTAGTCCAGGCAATCCTCAAACTCAGCAATCCTCCTGTCTCTGCCTCCCGAGTGCCGGGATGACAGGCGTGAGCTACCATGCCTGGCACTGTGGTATGTGGTATGTGGTATTGATTGCTGGTGGGCGTGAATCTCCACGCTCAGCATTGTATGTGGTTACCAGGGATCGAACTCAGGACTTTGCGCTTGCGAGGCAGGCGCCGGAACCACTGAGCTAACCCTCCAGTCCTCCTTTAAGTTTTATAGTTTACCAAAGTGCTGGTCCTTCTACAAATGATTGTGGTGATCAAGGATATGTATTTCTGGGGCCTGTGTTCATCTGTATGTTGAGAAACACAGTTGGAACATAGTTGTTTAATCTTTTTCTGCTCATCACATCTATGCCTTCGTGGTTCACTACAGATGTCTGATTGGTTTTTCTTCTGGAAAGCAGAGTAGTTATGCACTTGGCCAGTTTCCCTCTTAGTTTACACTTTTCCTTCTTTTGTGTAGAAGACATTAAGTCCCCAAACATTCTGCTCCCTCTTTACCCGAGTCTCCACAGTTCTCATCACCAGAGCTAAGAAAAGGCCTGGGAGAGAAGCTGTTACGGGGGATAAAAGCAACTCGTAGGCTGATAGATGTCAGATATGCTGAATGCTGTTCCCCTAAATTGAAGAATGAATTCTGAGGACAATGAAGTTAAGAGTAGGAAAGTTTAATGAGAGAGATAGCTCCAGAGAGACAGGAGGGGACCCAGAAGTGGGTTATGAACAAGCCCACTTTTCCGAGGAAGTTTTATAGACCAGAATCATGAGGTGGTTACAACATGGTTCAAAACAGTGAGCAGCCAAAAAGATTACAAGTATAGCTTCTTAGGTAACACTGGTTCAGCAGGTCACATGGCAAGCGTACATGGAAAGAATATAGACCATTTTAGGAAGAAATGAATCAGGAGGTCCTGGTCACCAGCTGGGGTGACTAATGTTTAAACTTTATTGGAGCAGGTGATAGCAGTTCTCTTACCCCCTGGGGAGGCATGTAGGCCTGGTCACTCCTTTATCTGGAGGCTTGGCCTTCAGCAGATGTGCCACCAGCCACAGTTGTAATGTCTTTGCATCTTCTGTCTTGACTCTGTCCAGGACCTACCCCTGTCTGTTGCCTGTAATATTGCACCTAACTTAGCTGTCTAAAATAAAAGACCTCTGTGTGCTAAGAGCTGTGTTGGAGTGGTGTTAAATCTTATAATATTTTCCCTAGGAGGAATTTTTCTCTAACATTAACTTTACAATTCTTAGTTCTTATTTTTGTGTTTTGATTAGGTAGTACATGTGTGCGATAAATAATTCAAGAACTACTTAGGATGATCAAGTGAAAAATAAGTGTTCTTTCCCTTCAGCCACCCATCTGGGGGCTATCTTCCCCCAGGAGGGTCACTGAGTAACTTCGAGTTTATGTACATCTGCAAACCCCAGTAGTTCAGAGCACTGTTTGGAGCCTGCCTTGATCCCCTCTCCCACTTATAATATACCTTAGGAGTAAATTCTTACCATTACTTGTAAGTTTGCTTCAGGACTTTTAATAGCTGAATTGCTAGACATTTATTTGTTTGGAATCTTTTGCTGCACTGTGAAGTTGGTCATCCTTATATACTTAAAAAAGAAATTTAGATTACTGTTTGAAATACTTTCTGTTATTTTAGGAAGCTTATTCAATGCATTGGATACAGTGCTTTCTTAGAAATGTTTTCACAATGAGAAGCATGGCAGCTCTCTAATGTAAAATGTTTTATAGTTATTGCCTTTAGAGTATGGTGGTTTTTATGTGGAATTTGGCATAATTCATCAAGTATAACATTCTGAAGAGGCTTTTTTTCCCTGCTGTGACTTAAAAGAATTTTACTTTTTCCTTGGCATATAAAAACTTCATTTTGATCTGATTGAACTTTGTGTATAAGGTTTTTGGCATGTGAATTGAGGGAGGGATTTTATAAGTTACTGTAAAGAGACTTTAATAGGTAGTTTTGAACCCAGGAATAAGGTATTACCAGGAATTCAGTGGCAATCTTTCCCTCTTTTATGGATCAGTTATGTTAAAGATTATTTTTTATTTTAAAGTCCTGAATTTGAGATTATAAATTTCTCTGGGAATTATATTCGATTGGTGTTTTTCCTTTTTTTAAATGTATTTATTATTGGTAAGGCACCATCTATGATAGATTATATAGGTATTTCTTTTTTTAAATAGATATTTCTTAATATTGAAAGGAAAATACTCAGTTGTGATTAGATTTGTTTTTAATGTTTTATTTTTGAGAAGAATTTGCATCATTTAAAAAGGCTTACAGTTACCATTATCTTACTTATTCAGTTCTTAATAACCCAATAAAGATGAGCAAATTACGAGGTAATGAAAGGTTAACTGTATCAAAACACAAGTTAAATTTTTACTGTTTATTTTCTTCCTTTTCCTTCCTTCCTTCCTTCCTTCCTTCCTTCCTTCCTTCCTTCCTTCCTTCCTTCCTTCCTTCCTTCCTTCCTTCCTTCCTTCCTTCCTTCCTTCCTTCCTCCCTCCCTCCCTCCCTCCCTCCCTCCCTTCCTCCCTTCCTCCCTTCCTTCCATCCGTCTCGACTGGCCCTGAGCTCACTATGTAGCCCCGGCAAGCCTGTAACTCGGCAATCCTCCTGCCTCTGCCTCCTGAGTTCTGGGGTGACAGGCGTTAGCCACCACACCCAGCATTGTTATATGTGATTATCAGGATTGAACTAAGGACCTTGCGCTTGGGAGGCAGGCGCTGGAACACTGAGCTAAATCTCCGGCCCCTGTTTATTTTCATTTTTAAAAATAGTTTTATTGTTACACTTTTGACATACATCATAGGGAAATTGTACCTGTTTGTAGTAGATTTTAATTCTTTTTTTCCACATTTCCCTCCCTTCCCTTCAGTTCTTCTTTTCCTCTGGTTTTATAGAACTTTGTTTTTATTATTTTCCTTCCATCTTAAAATTTTTTATCCCTTTATTAAGTTTACTTAGCTCTCCTTTTTTAAATGTGATTAATGTGTTGCTTTAGTAATCAAATATACATTAAATAACTCAGGAAAATTACTACAATCATGTCATCATTATCTTGCACCTATCCACAATCAGGTATTTAATGAAGATGTAAGTTACTGGGTCAGTGAATGGAACAAAAAGAAGTATAAGACAGCTGGGCATGGTGGCTCACGCCTGTAATCCCAGCACTCGGGAGGCAGAGACAGGAGGATTGCTGAGTTCGAGGCTTGCCTGGGCTACATAGTGAGCTCAGGGCCAGCCTGAACTACAAAGCGAGACCCTGTCTCAAAAAAAAAAAAAAAAAAAAGAAGTATAAGACAAGTTACTACTATGAAGTAATTAACACTTTAAGTGAACTACAGAGCCTACAGGTGAAAGTCAAGCTAGCAGTTTAAACCATAATATAATAAGTGCAATGGACAGTGGAATAGCAGGTGAAAAGAGGAGAAACCATTAAAGAACCATATTTCCCAGAAGAATTTCATAAAGAGGCAGAGTAGAAACTAGATTGTAAAGTACAGGTAGTGCATAAAGTTCAGAGAATTTTGGGTTCTACCCAGTGTAGTACAAGAGAGCATTTCAGGAAGAATAATGGCAATAACATGACATGGAGTCAAGTGTGGGTCCTGTGGAATAGGAATACTTTGAAGCTGTGAGTGCAAGGGTGGGGGGTGGTTTTGGGAAGAAAGTTTTGACCTTACAGTGGTTGTTCTTGGATGGCAGAATAAGGATGTTTACTTGATTCTACTTTATAAAAGTAGCCAGTGAAGAGTTTTAGTAAGATATTAACTTCTCATTTAGTAAGATATTACACTTCTTATTTAAGAAGTAACTGAGTTATATATATTGATACCTTTTCTTGTTTTAGAAAATTCCTATTTATTTTTTATGATTGATATTGCTATTATTTTAGTTTTATTTGTTTTGTTTTTAATAAATTGAGTTTATTAATTTTAGGAATAGATTATGATCACATTCCTCACTGGCAGTTTGTACCTAATATATCTTGATTCTTACTTTTTCCCATTTCTCTGCCCTCCCTTCAATCCCCAAACCCCATATATATATACATATATATATTATATATATATATATATATATATATATATATATGGTTTGTTTCCATTTTTTACTTTTTAGCATCAATTTTTTTCTCTCCCTTCTTTGCTTTACCCTGCCCCTACCCAGTTACTGTTCCCTTGTGAATATTTTTCTTCTCTTTTTCAATATCTATCTTACATATAGGGCCTGGAATATTAGCCATAAAGAATGACAAATTAGAGACATTTATAGCTAAATGGATGCTTCTTAAGACCATTCTCATAAATGAAATAAGACACAGATGTGTAAATATATGATTTTTCTGTGTGAGGAATTGAAGGTATAAATGAGGTCCAAAATGTATTTAGCTTTCTCTATGTCACCAAATTAATTGCTAATCCCTATGTCCCTTCCTTTTTTCCTTCCTTTGTTTGGTAACAGGGATGGAACTCAGGACCTCCTG